>QTSX02003682.1:0-239543 GCA_014839935.2 Entomophthora muscae
GTTGCCTGTAAGAAAACTTGTGGTGACAAGGAATTAAAGGCAGGAACTGTAATTACAATGTTCTGGTAAATAACATGTCCTTCTGGTATATCATTTCTTGTCATGTAAGGTGTCCAGTCCAAGAAAAGCCCAGACGTGATTATTTTGTATATTTGTTGACTGTGGCGGGTACAGGCAACAGGAGGAATTTTTTAACAAAAGGTATGATGGAGAATTTACCTGTGCTATCAATTTTGTAACTGTACTGTCTTAGCAAAGTTACAAGGGTAAATGATTGAAAGCTAGATAATTATCTTTATTGAGATATGTGAATTTTATATTTGGGGTGAGTTATTATAGGAGAAACAAGATTAGGATAATCAATCAGTTAGATTGGGCAGGGGCATGATCCATGTAATTAGTGAAGTGCCAAATTGAGCTTTCTACCAAGCTATGATTGTCACTGGCTCTTTTTGCTGGATTTAATAATTTGAGTTAACTTTTGAATTTGGCTACAGGTGATGGGGAAGTTGGTTTGGGGGTCACAGAATCTCTTGTGCAGAACTTTGCCAGGGGGTTGACCTGGTTGTTTTGACATGATCATTGTCAGGGCCCAAATTCCCATGAAAAATTATTGATAAAATCTCCATGACAACCCCACAGGCATGAAAGCCTTTTGAAAACAATTATCCTGATACAAAAGACCCATATTTGACCCTTAATGGCCAGGAATTTGTAAGGCCCATGTGCCGCAAAATCTGGAAATTGACTCTATAGGTTAAATTTTACTTCAACCTATTGGGAAATGGTTAAGTAGGAAATCAATTTTACTCTTTCATAATTGCCCAAGCATTTTATCACATGACTTACCATTTGGTGTGGCACCTTATCAACCAAAAGCCAAGCGCACCACAGTATATGCACAAGTTAGGTGCAGCCCCCTTTGCATACAAATGTGCTCATTTCCAAACATCAAGTGCATGCCACTGAAGAGGATGCCACAAAACCAATGGTGGCCCAAGAATTTAATTTTCCCTCAGTTAATTATAAAGCTGAAGAAGGGAAAACTTCATCAATGTTTTACATTGTCTTAATAAAATTCAAATGCAACAAGAGCATTTGTGGCTTGTGGGGTATATTATCTTTGTAGAAATATATATCTCTTAATTGCCTTACTTAAAAAGTCCTACCAAAAATATTATTTTCTGTATCAACAGCCTCCAAATCTTCCCCCTTTCTTCTAGTTCCGCCTTTATATATCCCGGGTCAGTATTATTATCACTCCCATTACCTGGATTTTCTTCCCTTGATTAGTTACTTAAACACCATGCAGAAAACTCCAGCTATTCCTCTCATTCAAGTGGTTCCCTCCACCCAGGATTTCAGATATCTTGGTTTGTCTATATCACAGTGCTTGGATTAACTAATCAGGTTATACCCCACACTAAGACTTGGCATCCCTGGGCTACTTCTTCTAACTACCTGGTGACAATATCTCCTATAGTGTACATGGCCTTCCAGGCCCGGCCTGTTACTCCTGCTGGAGAGCATCTGGCGTCTAGTGTGAGCCTTGAAAGTCATGGCACTCATCTTTTAGTGCCCAACCTAAAAAGTAATCTATGAGCTTAAAACAGATGACTCTTACCACCATATTAGCAAGGTACTCAGAATAAAGAAAACAGACAAGAATTTCCCTCCTGTTGCATATGAGTAAAGGAAACTCTCAGACAGGGAACAAAGATAGCCTATCAATGGTAAGAAATTGATAGCAATTAACTGCTTTCTAATTAAATGACACTGATATTTGTAAGGTGCCCAAATATTTAAAGTTTAACTGGCCATAAATCACTAGTGTTCTTCAAAACACAACAGAGCCTCCAAATAAGACAAGCCAGATGGGTTAATAATATCCAAAGGTGCCCTATGATCATTGAATACAAAGCAAGAAAAGAGTCACTTATAGCAGACACCCTCTCAAGGCTGTACTGTAAACATCTACTCTGTGAAAATAGTGAAGACCCTGATTGGCCCATGTTAATAATGAAAAATCTCCAAGAAAACTTCCTACCTGGTACTCTAATGGATATTTAAGAGAAGTTCCTCAAGGGCAAACATCTGTTTAAAAGCGTCTATGGTACTCTCTAATGCATGCTGCCAAGTGAAAACACTGTACCTTGCATCCGATCAATACAAAAGATTGGCATCATCATTTGTTATTAAAGATGCTTACAGCACACCCATAGAAGGAATTTACACAGATAACTTAATCCCTGCTACTGATGGTCAAACATGCTGGATAATATCAAAGAATTCCTTGATCAATTTGAAGTGTGTGAGAATTTTTCTTGGTCTAAGGCACCCCCAAACCTGTGATGTTTGTTTCAATAACCCAAATTTTCAAGGCATAGGCGTTATATATTGTGAGACCCATGCTATGAGATAAAAAACAAAAAAAACATCATCACAGCCATTGATTATACGGCAATATAGCATGTATTGCAAGCTACAAAAGAACATAAAGGAAATTATGTTTGACAGTCCTAGACAAGAAAATAATTACCAAACTTGTAAACCCCACCCTTCCAATCATGGATAGAGAAACCAAAATCACTGCCAATGACACCAATGTTTACCTCACCAAGAATAGCATCAAAAACACCATAAGCAGCCTTTATCATCCCCAAGCTAATGGCAGGTTTGAAAAACTAAATAAATCATTATTAGACGCATTGAGTAAACTGTATCCCAAAAATATTTGTCTTTGGGCTGATTTTTTGCCAACAGGAATAAAGATATGTTGCATCTGCATAAACTGTAATATGAGCAAAAGCCCATATAAACTTCTATATGAAAATAAGCCCGTCATTTTTGGTACTAAATTAGGACCCTGATTACTTTTACCTAAGAAGATACCAAGTGACAATGACTCTGATTTACAACATGCTAGAAAATACCAAGAAGATAAAGAACAATAGATGGGAAGAAAAAGAAGTGATACTACTCTAGGAAGAAATATTCCAAAAAGGAGATGTAATCTAGGTTGTGAATCATAAGCTACACAAGTTAGAGCCAGGTTTGAGAGGACCAGGGGCTGAATTTAAACCCAGCAGCACCTATCTCATTCAAGAAGCTGATGCCTGTACAGGATTGAAGCTCATGCATCATGATCAACTCTGTCTATTTAAAGCAAGAAATTCCCAACGCAATTCATGACTCCCTGTGTCAGAAACCTTATTTCAAATATTTCTGTCAACATTGATTTATCTGAGGCTAAAGTCATTGTTGAAGATGCAGAAATTAGTGAGGATTTTGGGGTTAATTTTAAACCTAAATTGGAAGGTTTATTTAATAGTAATATGTTAAAGTTACCCAGTTTGGGTTCATTTTATGATTGTATGAATGGCTTATTTTCAGCAACAGGAATGGAACCATGTTCACTTCTGTCAGAGATTCTGTATCACTGGGTCAAAATGTGGACTTTTTGTTAGTGATTTAATTTTAATCCTGGCTAATCCAATATAAGTCAGCCAATCAGATGTCTCTAATTTGGTGGATGATGTCTTAGACGTTAAGGAGTACACTGAATTACTGCAAAGCTGTAAAACAGCTATTAGGCCTCTTAACCACTGTTTCTACCTTGGCTCTGTGTTAAAAATCAGAGGAGATGATTAGAATTTCTGTTAGGTTATTTGAGGATACTTTAAGATTTAAATAAGGGTAACTGATTAGACTTAAGTGCTGTTAAGTGATAGATAGTCTGTTATAATTTTCAAATTTAGAACTGTTGTAATTGTGCTGTTTTAGAAGAGTTACAAGGGGAAAAATATTTAGAAACTAGATAATATTCTTTATTGAGAGGTAGTGATTATATAGTTAATGTGAGTCATTGATAACAGGAACATGATTGTGTAGATCACACAGTAGGATGACAAAGGGGGTGGCTTGATCCTAATAATGATTCAAGTGCCAAAACAAGATATCCACCGTAAGGGATCATCATTTGATCATGTTGTTGAATTTGGAAATTTAAGTTGACTTCCTAGTCTGGCTTTGAGTGACTGGATAATTGGATTGCGGGTCACAAACCTGCTTACTCAGAATCTTGCTGGTGGGTTGAGCCTGCTGTTTTAACACACACACCCCCAACTGAAGGCTGGCCTCCTCTGAGGGAAGGTTGTCAGGGAGGTTGTCAGGAGCCTGGGCGCCATACTGGACTAACTGTTGTTCTGTAGCAGGTAGGACGGTCTCACGCTGTTTCTGTCTTGCCTTGCAGGGTCTCAGTCAATCATGGTGGAGGACCTTGTCTTTTTTAAGTTTCATGAGTCCCTGCACAAGGTAAGCGTTGTTTTTGTTTACCTTTAAGATGATTGCCGGGCCTAGTTTCTTGGGTTGTAGTTTACTTTTGTTGATGTTCATGACCCAAACTTCATTGCCAACCTTGTGTCTGTTTTAGATGAGGACAAATGTTTTTTTGTAGACGCTTGTTTTCTTTTTCTTTTTGATTTCTATTGGCCTCTATGACCTGGGGATCTGAGCAAGGGGGAACTTTGCTTGGAATTTCCAGCTTGGGTTCTGACAATGCTTGGATGATATTGGGCTGTATGCCATATACTAGCTCAAAGGGGCTTTTCCCGGTGGATCTGTTCACACAAGTCCAGCATACAAGCAGTGCAGTCAATAGTTCTTGTATCATTCCTCAGGTTTCCCAGCAGTGAGCTTGGCCAAGGCTTGCACAAGGCTGACATTTAGCCGCTCCACACATCCATTGGCCTGAGGATGATAAGGTGTTGTCACTGTGTGCTTGACCCCATTCTTGGTGAGGTATATGTTGGTATCTTCAGAGTTCAATTCTTTGCCTCTGTCAGTTATCAGGAGTTCTGGATTTCCAAACTTGCTGATGATTTCCTTCCCTATGAATTGTTGCATGTTGTTGTCAGTATGTGTTTTTAATGCTTGTGCCATTGGCCATTGTGTGGCAAAGTCTACTGCAGTAATGATGTACTTCTTCTCATTATGCTTTCCTGGCATGGGGCCCATAATGTTTAGGGCCCAAACCTTGAAGGGCAGTTGTGTGTGAATAGATAGTACTGATTTAGGTGGGGTTTTGCTTTTTGCAAATTTCTCACATACATTTCATCGGTCCAGGACTTCCTGAACGTCTTGGTACAGGGTTGGCCACCATGCTTTGTGCTTAAGGAATTTGTAGATGTTGCAACCTTTTGTGTGCCTAGGTCTCTATGGTAACGTAGAATGGTGTCAAATTGCTGATGTGTGGGACCATAAGGGATGGTGGTTCTGTCAAACATTTTTTGATGTAAGGTTCCATACACGTCTGCAAATAAGTGCTTGTTCCTAATGACTGTTTCCTTTGTTATATCTGTAGTGCCAGGGGGGAAACCTTTGTTCTTTGTTCAAAGTACCAAGAGGGGCCAGTCTGGGTCAAGCCCATTCTCTTCTCTTGTGGCTCAGACGTACAGGCGTGAGAGAGTGTCTGCCATGGAAAGTTCTGGACCAGGATTGTATTGTATGAGCATGCTGAATCTCTCCAAGAGTTCCATCCAGCAGGCTTGACAGCGGAACAGGTTTGCTTGGGTTTTGAAATATATGAGTGAATTGTGGTTGGTCAACACCGTGAATTCTCCCTGTTGTTCTAGATAATAACGCCATTTGACTAGGCAGTGTACAATTGCCAACAACTCCTTGTCATGTATAGGGTATCAACACTTGCTGTCTGTCAGTTTCTGTGATTTTTAGGCTACAGGCAGGAATTCACCATTATTGTTTTTGATTTTTAGTTATCCCCCAATGAATGCGTCTGAGACATCTGTTTCCATTTGGTATTCCCCATTGTGTTTGGGGTACTGCAGAATAGGTGCTGTTGTGAGCTTTTCCTTGAGACGTCTAAAGCAAAGGTCACGTTGGGGGTCCATACACACTTGGATTTGGCGCCAGTTATGGCAGACAGGGGTGCAGTCAGGACGCCACAGTCAGTTATAAACGGCTTACATAGGCCACCATTCCTAAGAACGTGTGGAGCTCCAACTTGTCTTTGGGTGGTGGCATTTTGCAGATGGCCTGTATCTTCTGACTGTCAGGCTTAATGCCGTCTTTTGAGACTATGTGTCCTAGGAAAGGCAGTTGTTTGTGGAAGAACTGGCATTTGGAGGGTTTGACTAGATGCTTGTGTTGTGCCAGGGTAGTAAAGGCTGCCTCCAGGTCTTCACAATGCTGCTCCACCAAGGGGCTATAGACAATAATGTTGTCCAGGTAGACAAAGGAGTGCTTGCCTATGTGAGGGGCAAACACCTTGTTCATGAAGGTCACAAAGGTTGACAAGGCGTTTTTCATATCAGAATTGAGCACCACACACTTGTATGAGCTGTACTTGGTGTGAAAAGCCGTTTTGGGGATATCTTTCTCTTTGATATGGATTTGATTGTAGCCTGCAGTTAGATCAATCTTAGAGAAGACTGTGGCACCGCCCAGGGCATCAAAGAGGTTGCCAATGAGTGGTAGTGGGTAAAAATTCTTGATGGTAACTTTGTTTAGGGCTTGATAGTCTGTGACTAGGTGCAGGGTACCATCTTTCTTGGCCACAAAGAATACAGCGGCCCCAAAGGGAGATTGTAAGGGACAGATAATTCCTTTCTCCAAGGCCTCTTTGAGGTAGGCACGTAAGGTGTTGTCTTTGTCTGGGGTCAGGCAATAGATAAGCTGCGCCTTGGGTACAGCTCCCTTGAGTTAGATGAAGTGTTGGATATTCTTTTCCAGAGGCCACCTGGGTAAAGCCTACTTGAAGATTTCTGGGTGGCGGGCTACAATTTTGCAATCTTGAGGAGTAGTGGTATCCTGGTGGTCTTTGAAATGTATGATCTTGTACTGGCAGAAGTCCCAGTTGATTGCCTTGGGGTTCTCCTTTTTGTCCAGGGTCTCTGTGATGCGTACAAAAACGTGGTTGTGTAGGAGTTGGTCCACTGAGTCAGGGTAGATCTGGTGGTTGACGCCTTTGCGCTTGATGGTCAACACTGAGGTTGCCCAGTCTACGTGAGGTTTTTTTTCTAACCAATCCAACACCAGTACAATGTCAAACTTTGGAAAGTCAAGGACGGGGCCTTGGATGGTGGAGTGCAGGTTCTCAAGCATGACAGAGAAGGGGGGTGGTTTCCCTTGTCACAGCAATGTGATGTTTGTCAGCTAAAACCAGGTTTTTAATCCGTGAAGGATTACTGGTTTGCTTGAACTTGTCCAAAAAGCTGCTTTTGACTAGGGTTTGGTCTGCGCCCAAGTCCAGGAGTGCCAAGCCTGTGTAACTGCAAAAGCGGAAAGGGTAAGACATCAGTTTATTGGGGTGTCTGGTGTGGGTGTAAAGCACCAGGTCCTCTGAGGGCACTTAGATCATTGAACACTGGTCCGCGTCCTCAGGTCAGTATTCATCACTAGGCAAGTCAGGAGTTGTGCAGGAAGATTTTGGCTTGCTTAATGCTCTCCCTGGGCTTTTCCCTTGTCTTGGTTGCCTTGTGTGGCAGTGATACGGAAATGGGTACAGTTTGACTGGCTGTTGTTCCTGTTTCTATGCCCATTTGAACCTGAGGGTTTATTATTTATGCTGCTTCTGTTGTTCCCAGGGGTGTTCAATTGGAACACCTGGCTGTGTGAGAGTCTTTGGGTCTCTCTTATTTTCTAGTTTGCACCTTGTGGAGAGTGTTGGATGTTTGTTCTGCTTTCTCTTCTTTCTCTGCTTTGCAATACAGACTATGTAGATTGGTCACTTGATCCAGGTTCAGTGCCTCATTACATGCAACTTGAGTGTGTTGCAGTACATGAGGTGTGTGGCTGGGGTGTCAAAGGCCATGTCAGAGGGTGCACGTAGTTGGAGTTTCTCATAGGCTTGGGTGAGTTCCTTCACAGTGCCCATCTGAGTTAGGTTCTTTACCTGGTGTATGATCATGAGTGCAGTGTCCTTAAGCACAAATTTTGCCAAGAAGTCTTGTTTGAAGGAATTACAGACTTTTTTGGTGTGTTCTTCATGCCACTTGTTGCACCAGGTGCCAGTGTCATGAGTCAGTTGGATGGAGATCTCTACAATCCAGAGTTGTTGCAGGAATTCCATTTGGGCCAGTTTGCTTTGGCAGATTGGATCCATGCAGCAGCGTTGTTGTTGTTGGTGTGAGAGAAATTGCAGGATATTAAGAAGCTGTCTCCATGCAGTGGGGAATCACCCATTAAATCCATATAGAGTTAATGATTAATCACCAACGCAGCTTCAAATACTGTTTTGTAAAATTTCCAAATGAGATACTAGGATAAAGCAATATAATTAATCCTAACCAAAGTAGCCCAAGATAAATAGCCTGTGAAAGCATCAGAGTATCTTCAGAATAAAATTCAGGACATTGAAATACAACACAATTTTCAGTTTCAAAGACAGGGGGAACCACTCCAAGATTGGCAGGCATTGAATTAACATTGGGAGGTGCTGGCAACAAAGTTCCAACTACAGGGCCCCATCTTCCAGTAATGATCCGGCTCAGAATCAGATTGTAGGGGATATAGTGCAACAATCCAACTACAGGATGTGTTTTCAAAAGTAATTTAGACAAAAGAATATTTGATTTTTATTGAGTAAATTTTTGGGAGGACTCAACTCTTAGAGTTGAAACAGTGAAAATTATTCAATATATATCAAAAAATGACTAAGCAATACCATCTGGATCCTGGGCTCCTATTCCTTCTACATTATCAAGTGATTATCTGGTCCAGGTTGCAAAGAACCATTGAGTGACCAATTTCTGATGGCCATGCTGACTAATAAGCTCATACTGGGTAACCCTCAAATTATGTCAATTTATCAACGTCAATTTGCAAGGGGGGATCAGTTTCAGCTGGCAAACTGGAGCAGGTGTAACCCATTTTTGATTGACTGTTTGATTTAAATATGTTAATTTGGTCAATTTTATGAAAGTTTTGCTAGATTTTTGAGCCTTTCTACTTGGCTGGATTATTCCTGGCATGATGGAACCTACGGTGATGTTACCCTCTGCTTTAGCCCTGGGCACAATACCACAATCTGGGAGATGGGATAAGGAAAAATTCTTGTGGGTAGGCAGGAGTTTCATTGCGCTAAGATAAGCTCAGGGTGGCCAATAGCAGTGAGATTGTGCTCGTAGAACTCTTGAATCAGGTCTGGGGAATTGGAACAATCATAGTGGGGAACCCATGAGTTTTTGGAATCAGGATAACCCTTCCATGACACCAAATATTCCAAACAGTGTGAATTCTTACAGGAGGCCAGAATACAATTTAGCTCATACTCAGGTTCTCCCTCCACAAGAATGGGTTGGGAAGAAGGAGTCTCTGTATCTTTAAAGGGAGTAAGAAGGCATTCATGGAAGGTGTGGAAAATCTTGAAAGCTGGGGGTAAATCTAGCTGATATGCAGAGGGATCAATTTGACGTTCAACCTTGAAGGGACCAACTCACTTGGGCCTTAATTTGCAACAGGGGACCTTCAGTTTCATATTGCAAGCATCAACTATTACTAGATCACCTGGCCTGTAGGTTGGACTTTCCTGGCGCTTGAAATCTGTGTATTCCTTGTAAGTTTTCACAGCGGCAGCAAGAGTAACCTGGAGCTCCAGATAGACCTGTTTCAATGCAGCAGCTTGATCAGTTGCAGCTTCCACATTGATAACTAAGCAGGGGGCATGTTGGATGAAGATTTGTATCCTACATTGGCATAGAATGACAATACTTGAGTTGATGTGTGTGGAGCGTTATTATATGTGAACTCTTCCATGGGTAGGTTATCACACCAGTCATCTTGTCTCGCATTTGTGTAACAGTGTAAGTAGACTTCCAAACTTTGGTTTGCCCTCTCTGTTTTTCAATCAGATTGGGGGAGAAAGCTGTGAAACTGCACAATTTGATACCTAAAATTTCAGTAAAAGCTTTCCAGAACTGAGCAATGAATTGGGGCCTGCAGTCACTCAAAATCTCCATTGGGATGCCAAGCAAGGAGAAGATTCTATTCACAATCAAGCTGTTTCCACTGAAGTGATTGTGGTTGAGCAAGGAACAAAATGTGCCATTTTTATAAAACAATCAACCACCACCATGATTGCATTAAACCCGTTGGAATTCAGGAGTTCTCCAATAAAGTCCACTGACACTGACGTCCATGGTCCTGCAGCTGGCTGCAGCGGAACCAACAAGCCAGTTGTCTTGTTCCTGCTTTCCTTGGACCAAACACATACCAGACAGTCTCAAATGTTAGCTGCCATCTGCACTGTCAAACCTTTCCAAGAAAACTGAAGGAGGATTAGCTCCACCATTTTGTTCTTCCCCGGGTGGCCTGCTGTGGGACAGGTGTGATTGGCCTCCATGATTTCATCCCAAATAGTTCCTTCTGGGACCCACAGGCAACCTTAATTATACAGAATTAGCCATATCTTGTGATAACCCTGCGGCTGGCCAACCGGATGTGCACATGCTAGTTCCAGTAACCTATCATAGCCTTTGGACAGAGGCTGCAAAAACTTGACTTTGGAATATAGGTCTAAGTCTGTGCCCTTGGTCAATGACATGGTAGCAAGCGTAGCCAACGGAGGTAGAACAAAAGGAACCACAGCCTTGTCTGGAATCATTGTGTGTGTGTTAAACTCAACGTTCATACCAGCATCTGGGAGATGAGAAGGATTTCTACTCAACGCATCTGCCAGGTGATTATCTGTACCCTTAATGAACTTGTAGCGGAACTTGTATCTTGTCAAGTCACCATGTCATTTAGATTGGCAACCTGACACAACCCTGGGTTTTCAATACTACAGAAGAGCTATTTGGTCAGTTCTTACTACAAATAGATGGCGCGCTGACATAAGATGATGATGCCAATGCCTTAACAATTTCACAACTGCCAACAGTTCCTTGTTGTAAATCATGTAATTGTGTTCCCAAGCATCCATCTTCTGGGATAAATACCCTACAGGTCTCTCTATCCCATTGCCAGCAATCTGTAACAACACACCAGTCACAGCATATTTTGAAGCATCTGTGGAAACCACAAAAGGCAGCTCAGGATCCACCTGTCTCAACACTGGGGAGGACAACAAAAGAGCCTTGACTGCTGCAAATGCATCTGCGCACTCAGGCGTCCAGACCAGAGTTGTCTTCCCACTAGCTGAATGTAAAGGGGCAGCCACTTCAGACAAGTGAGGGGTGAATTTCTTTAGGAACGTACAGGTACCCAAAAACTACAAAGTTGGGATACTGTCACAGGTGTTGCATACTCTCAAACTGCAGCTTCCTTGTCAGGGGCAATGATGTGGCCATCCTCAAAGATAATATTACCCAGAAAGGTAACCTTACGCTTAAATAATTTATACTTACTTCTTTTAATGATCAAGTTGGCCTGGAGGATGCGCTCTACAACTGCTGACAGATGGGCCTTATGCAAATCCTCATCCAGAGAGAATACCAAGATGTTGTCCATATATGCAATGTCACATACACCTAAGAGATCCCCCAAGACTGAATCAATTAACTGCTGAAAGCAAGCTGGAGCATTCTTCAATCCAAAAGGCATTACACAGAACTGGAAGATGCCCTTCTTGATTCTGAATGCTGTTAACCATTCCATTTCTTCCACAATCCTGATTTGATTGAAGGCATTCAACAGATCAAGTTTTAAGAATACCTTTGCCTTCTCAACACACCAAGAAATTTGTGCCTCAAGAGATAAAGGGTAGGGGTCAGGAATAGTAATGTTATTCAAGCTCCTGTAATCAATACAAGGTCAAAGAGAGCCATTGGATTTTTTTAAAAAAAGCAGCAGAGAGCAGATTGACAAAGCCTTCTTAAAAAAATACCTTTTGCTAACATGTATCAAGTCCACTCCTCTAAACATATGTCTTCCTTCAAGGTCAAAGGACAAATAAAGACACAATACAAATCAGATCAACAGTAACTTCAAAGTCAAAGTCAAACTGAGTGTGCTTGGGAAGGACCTCACCCCTAGTAGTGTCAAACGCTGCGGATCAGGGGTGCAGGCATGCTGGTAAATCCTAACTTGCAGGAGCAGGAACAGGAACTGATTGAATAGTCTGAGAAGACTGCTATAATTCAGACATACCAAACAACAGAATATGGATAGATATGCCCAAAGAGTGTTCCACTTGCAGCTTATTTTCTTTCATCAAGGTTGATACATTATGGTCTTGCCACCAGCCCACCCCCAATATAATAGGGTACATAAGGGTAGAGCAAATGGAGAACCTTGCAGTGAAAGTCTGACCCACAGCTACAAACGTCACTGGCTTCTTAAGCTGGAAAGAGGGAAATGTTTGACAGTTCCCACCCCTAACAAGCATTCCAGGGTGATACTTGAGTTGCAGCAAGTCCGCGGTCTCAGCACTCATAAAGTTCTCAGAAGCACCTGTATCCAACAGAATGGCCAGCCGAGAGATAGTTTGACCATTATCGATGCTACCATAGAACAAAAAATAACCAGAAGTAAATTTATTTGCAGCAAATGTTGCAATCTCAGCAGGATCCTGCTTCTCTTTGGTAGTACAGACAGCGGCTAGGGAGGCAGGGTGCTCCTGAAAATATTGCTCAATCATTTCCTGGACAGCAGCAGGAAGGACGGGATGATAACAATTGATTGGAACAAAAGGCAACACTTTGGATTTGACTACCAAAGGCTTTGCTGGCAAAACATGCTGAAGCATAGCCAATGAACTCCCAGGGACAGACACTACTGGTTCTTCATTCACCTCAACAGGTTTGTTCACAATTGCCAAGTGCAACTGAGAAGAACCACAGGGAGAACCATCCTGACCCTGGCTGGGGGACGCCACCACGGAACAAGACCCAGAAAACCAGGAGCGCGCAGAAGGTTTAGCTTTGACTTCCATCAAACCTTGTTTGGAAACCAACAGATTTGAGACCAGAGAAAGAATTTGGCTTACCAGGGCCTCAGTTGTGATTAACAAGGAATCCCAAACTGCCAGATCCTGGGCAGTCTGTTCAACTGCTAACCACAACACTGAGAGTTTATTCACCTCAGGAACATCAATTGTACAGAAGTAGGCAAGAAACTGAGGAAGGAATATCAAAAGTGGAGTAGTACCCTGTTTGAAGGTGTACAGCTTATGATATACTTTGAGCTCCTCAATAGATACACACAAATTTTTAAACAAGGGGTACAAAGATGCACTCTCAGTTAAAACACGTGGATTGTGCTCCACCACAGACAACAACCATTCACAAGCATCCTCAGAAACCTTTGTCATCACATGGTAAACTTGGGATTTGTGACTAAGGCTTGAACCGGAATATAATGATAAAGCTGACAAAACTTCCCGCAAAATTTCATCAGTAGGTGGAGCAGGAAAATAATCCAGACGCCAAAATGACATGGCGCAGTGGAAATAGGAAACAGATGATCCAGTCTCAACAACTGCAACTAGAGATGGAAACCACAAATTAAAGAAAAGCCCAAACTGAAAACTCAGAAAAGAACTGATATAAATAAACATGGTGAACGCAGATTTCTCAATGGAGCAAGAGAAAAGAAACATAAATTCATGACAAACTGCTTCCAAAAATCTCAGACGTAGAAAAGTTGAGTAATGTGACAGAAATTGCGGGATAGTAAGAAGGTGTCTCCAAATGTTGGGGAATCACCACCCAAATCCACATGGAGTTAATGATTAACCACCAACACGGCTTCAAATACCATTTTGTAAAATTTCCAAATGAGATACTAGGGTTAAGCAAAATAATTAACCCTAACCAAAGTAGCCCAAGATAAATGGCCTGTGACAAGCATCAAAGGATCTTCAGAATAAAATTCAGGACATTGATATGCAACACAATTTTCAGGTTCAAAGACAGGGGGAACCACTCCAAGATTTGCAGGCATTAAACTAACATTGGGAGGTGTTGACAACAAAGTTCCAACTGCAGGGCCCCATCTTCCAGTAATGATCCGGCTCAGAATCAGATTGTAAGGGATGTAGCGCAACAATCCAACTACAAGATGCATTTTAAAAAGTACATTTGAACAAAGGATATTTGATTTTTATTGAGTAAAATTTTGGGAGGACTCAACTCTTAGAGTTCAAACAGTGAAAATTATTCAATATATATCAAAAGTTGACTAAGCAATACCACCTAGATCCTGGGCTCCTATTCCTTCAACATTGTCAAGTGAGTATCTGGTCCAGGTTGCAAAGAACCCTTGGGTGACCAATTTCTGACAACCATGCTGATTAATAAGCTCATACCAGGTAACCCTCAAATTACATCGATTTATCAACATCAACTTACAGGGGGAATCAGATTTGCCTGGAAAACTGGAGCAGCTGTAACCCATTTTCAATCAACTATTTGATTTAAATCCATTAATTTGGTCAATTTTGTGAAGGGTTTGCTGGCTTTTCGAGCCTTTCTACTTAGCTGGATTATTCCCAGTATGATGGAACCTACTGTGACAGTTGGCCCCGGCAAAGGATTCCAGGGCAGCACTTTGAAGTCTTTGGGCTACATAGGCTGGCATGGTATTTTCATCAGTTTCACAAGGAATAGCAGAGGGATCCTGAAAGAACCCTTGTGTTGAAAGGGAATTGAATGCGGGGAGTGGTATCACTATGTTCTGGTAGAGGACAAACCCATCAGGTATCTCAGTGCCAGGTGTGTACAGTCTCCAGTCCACTGGGAGGCCAGACATGATTCTATCAAGGATTTATTGGCTGCGGCAAGTACGGGCACCCAGCAGAATTTTGGGGGGTAAATTGGGATGGAAACCCTACTTCTGCTACCAATGTTATAACTGTGCTGTTTTAGCAGAGTTAAAAGGGGGAAATATTTAAAAACTAGATAATATTCTTTATTGAGAGATAATGATTATATAGTTAATGTGAGTCATGGAT
The DNA here is from genome assembly GCA_014839935.2 of Entomophthora muscae. Lineage (NCBI taxonomy): Eukaryota > Fungi > Entomophthoromycota > Entomophthoromycetes > Entomophthorales > Entomophthoraceae > Entomophthora > Entomophthora muscae. The sequence goes on from QTSX02003682.1 coordinate 14,909, forward strand.
AACAGGAACATGATTGTGTAGATCACAAAGTAGGATGGTGAAGGGGGTGGTTTGATCCTGGTAATGATTCAAGCGCCAAAACAAGATATCCACCTTAAGAGATCATCATTTGTTCATGTTGTTGGATTTGGAAATTTGAGTTGACTTCCTAGTCTGGCTTTGAGTGACTGGATAATTGGATTGCGGGTCACAAACCTGCTTACTTGGAACCTTGCTGGTAGGTCAAGCCTGCTGTTTTGACAGAACAACAGTTTTGAGTTCACCAACAGTTTCAAATTACTCTTTTCCACTTTCTTTTCAAACAGACTGTTTTCAACCCAAAAATGCAGGTATATAAGCCCTACCATTTATTATTTTCAAATTTTCCAATCAATAAAGTCTTTTATTTATATATACATTTAATAAAAAGCCAATTTATAGCTACCATGAAATTGCCCATTCCTCTCAAGCCTGGAGAAGTGGGGTATAAATAGTTGTTGTGGATTATTTTGATATAATCTTGTACTTTTTCAGTATTTTTGGTGACCAGACCTGATACTGTTACTAACACCTCTTAAAGCTCTCCTTGATGTAAGATAATCCTATGGCAATGATATAACACTTACTTGGCCTCAGGTCCTCCCCCAATCAAGGATAATCCTAAATCTCACTTAGCTTCTCTCTCAACACCTGCTCCTCGAGTTTTTCACCCACTAGCCATCATCTGTCTATTAACTTATTTAAAGGCATATTTCTTCCTGGGCTCTTCAACCCCTCCTGGGCTGTTACTGCCTATTTGAGGTGATATTCACATGAGTTTGATGTCTTTACCAATGTGATCTCTGGTCACCAGGTTGAACCCTCTGCTCTTGCCTAGAGAGTAGGAAGATTGTTTTCTAGTAGCTGGGTCCCTGAAACCCTGTCTCTAATGCCAAACTGGATAATACCAATCACAAATCCCAGATAATCTCAAGAAAATTCCCAAAGCTCTACTTTCCAGTACCCCAGGGAGAGATGTTACAACATCTATTATTGCTCTCACCCAGGAAATCATCTCCCTGAGACTTGACCTAATTAAAAAAGCATCGGTGGCACTCTTGCCACACTATCAAGTTGTATGGGAATCAAAATTTTAAAATCCTAAGGGAAACACTACCTGTACAAGCCCCATGACACACAAGGAAAGTATGTGGCTTGTCATGATACTATATAACACCATTCTCTCATATCAAATAAAGTATCATTATATTATTAGTTTTCCTCCTTATCATATTTCATATACTTTCAAGAAGTATATACACAACAGTTTTTTATATTTACAGCAATGAAAAGGTTGGAAAGCTTTCCGTTTGTTGATCAAAACTTAGATTAACACCTTTAAGTGTTTTATTTTTTGCATTTAACAGGTTTAATTTTAAAATCGCCCTTTTAAAAGAAATTTTAAACTCATTTCACGGTAAGAAAATAAATAGGAATGGTTAGGATTTTTAAAAAATTATAGTATTAGTTTTTTATTATGAACTTTATTGTTTATGTAAATAAAAGTTACATATGGAGAAAACTATAGCTGGATCAAGTTTGGCGGCAAATCCGTCGTAGGAAAATCAATTGACTGAAATATCGGGCAGGGAGATTTCAGATATTTTAGTCAGGATTTTCTGGTTTTTTGATTTGCTTATCGTTTGCACTGCATTAAAGATGATGCCCTTCTGAAGTTTGTAAATTGCTTTGATTGTCTAGAAAATATTCATTTCTCTTTTCTTTTTGATTATCTGATCACATGTATAACTTTAGATCTATTTTTCAGTGCTCACATCACTTAGTACTGCTTGCATGGATTCAATGGTTGTATTTACATAAGCGAGATATTATTTCATTCATTGGTTTTTCTGATTTTAAGTTTCAACGCCTCATGTGAAATATACTTTTGGCATATTCAATTATCTAAAATTGGTCAAATCACTCTCAAAATAGATCTATAGCTTCTGGATGACGTCATAACCTGGATTTAGTTGGGCTCATGAACTTTTGCTATTTGTTGTGGATTGGGAGCACTACATCCTAAATTTACTGGAAAACTAGGAGTATTTACATCGATGCCAGTGACGGGACAAAGTTGGCTGATTGAGAAAGATCTGAGCAGATTTATCTCTAGATCCAGTTCAATATTTCTAAAGACTTCAACGCACATTGTCTTTGAAAACATCAGTCATGGTGGGTCAGCAAGGAGCGAAAGTTGCCTCTAAAGGCAGCGAATCTTGGTTAAATCGTCTTCAAAATAAGGACTGGAAGCTCTACGCTGGGGTGATTGGGGCTGTTGCCCTTGCTGCGCTGGGAGTTGGAGCTATTTACTATTCTACTCGCCCATCTAATCGTGGGGATAAGAAAAAGCCCAAAAAAGGCAGCAAGGGCTCATCGGGTATGCTCATTAGTTCAACATTGATTTATTTACACTTGCTTCAAGAACATTATTGATAATTGATATGCTTACACTATGTAGATAGTTCTGATATTCAACCGCTACTCGAGGAGGTTTCTCCTAAAGAGGTTTCAGAATCTGATTCTAAACTCCAGGGATATTTTGCTATGAGTGCCGTTGATATAGCTAAATTAATTAATGACGTAAGTATCGGTTTTTATTCCACTCAAAGTCACTTGTTTTGAATTAATTTTTAATAATAATTTAAGGAGCGAGAAGAAATTTCTAAGAGGCTCAAGGAGGAGGGCAATGAAAAATTCAGAAGAAGTGATTATAACGAAGCCATCAGATGCTACTCGAAGGGAATTGAATTCAAGCCCCATGCTGTTTTATACTGCAATAGAGCTGCCTGCCAAGCTAATCTCCGCAACTACAATGAAACTATAGAGGACTGCAATTTAGCACTTGCGCTTAATAAGCAATATCTTAAAGCATACCTTCGTCGTGGGCAGGCCTATGAAAAGTTATCTCGTCAGAGAGAAGCCCTCGATGGTAATTCAGCAACTAATACCCAAATGGGAACTAATTTCAATGTTAAGATTATACAGCAGCACACATTCTGAGTGAAAGCCGCAACAATGTGGCCTCTTCTTCAGTTGAGCGTGTTCTCACCAACATTGCTTCTGCTGAAGCTAGGGAAGTTTTCAAGGTAATGTATCGGTCTTAATGGAGTGAATAACACGAAACAGAACAAAGTTTTTGAATTTCCAACCAAATCCGTCATTGAAGCCTTTATGGCTCCCTTTGAATTCGGTAAACATACATAAATAAGTTTTGCTTAACGTCCAGAAATTATTGAAGAGTCAGACAGATCGTCCTCTGGAGATGATGCATATATCAAGGCCAATAACTTTATGGTTTCTAAGAAATATCAGGACGCATACAAGAGTGTTGAAATTGCCTTGAAAGAAGGAACAACTTTTGAATGCGATGCTCTCCTTCTGCGTGCTTTGTTCAGAGTGATTCTACGAAAGACCGAGGAGGCTCTTGAAGATGCAGACAAAGCACTTGGTTTTAGGCCGCTGGAGCCAATTCCGTACATCATTCGGGCTACACATTTAGTTGAGCAAAATCAGATCAGTGAAGCACTTGAATGTCTTAATGAAGCAAAAGGCATGAATCCTGACTCCTTTGAAGTTAGCTACCACCAAGCCCAGTTGCAGTTTATGATGGGTGATTTTGTAGCAGCTGTAGAAAGCTACAAGGAATGCATCAAATTACGGCCAAACTCTGTTCTGTCTTATGTGCAGCTAGGTGTGGCCCAGTTCAAGATGAATGACTCTAAAGCCGCTGACCTGACCTATCGAAATCTGATCAAAGAGTTTCCTAAATCACCTGAGGCCCATAACTATTATGCTGAGCTTCTGATGGCCATGGATCGCAATGAAGAGGCCTTGGCACGTCTGGATGAAGCACTCAAGTGTGATCCCACCTTTGTACTAGCTTCAGTCAACTTGGCGATTCTTAATCTGCAATACACTAAAGACTTTGCCCGTGCTGAAGTCTATTGTCTGAAAGCTCTTGAGGGTAAATATTAACACTCAGGCCGGTATTAAATTTCTAGGTGATCCAGAATCAGATGTTGCCAATGCCACGCTGGCTCAGATATACTTGGTCCAAAACAAGAATAAAGAGGCTGCTGTTGCCTTCCAGCGCTGCATTGAATATGCCCGCACAGAAAAAGAAGTAGAAGCTGCTGCTAGCTACAAGGAAGTATGTGCACCTACTTTTAATTTTTACTTACTATTGTAGGCTGCCCTTGCTCAGATCCGGTTTTATGAAGCCCATCCTGAGATTGCACAGGTTTCTGATCTCATTAGCTCCTGATTCCACTCATGTAATAGATGCCAGTCTGATTGATTGATTTTGGATAAGAAAGTTATACTGCAAGTCTAGCTGCCTAAATGAAACTGCTTGATTTATAATATATAGTATATCCATAGCTGCTGAATTGCTTTAACCAATCTCTTGTATTTAAAGCCAAACAGTTTGTTTTAAGTCTATACAGTGAAGACTCTTGTACGTTTAAAAGCATTTTTCTTCACTCAAGCTGATATAATGGCTATGTACTAAGATATCATCTACCTAGCATTTATTTAGCAATTTAACTGCCATAAAGTATCGCTTTTTAGTAAGCCTTTAATACACAAAAGTTAACACTGAATGAGAAGAAAATACTCAAAGTCAAATCATTACTAAATCAATGAAATCAGCCTTTAACACTCAACCTGATTTTACTGGTACAGTGATTTTCAACCCTGTCGAGATAAACAAAAAAATCTCAGTCTAAAAACAAAAACAACTCAGTCTATAAACAAAACAAAAATCAAGGGATTTATATGAAATTATAATGGATTTGGATCCACTTTGATTTTGTTTTTAGGCTGAGATTTTTTGTTTATCTCTGTCAGAACTTTCCTTTTTGCTATCAGACCTGGTGGTCTGGTTAAGATTTGCTTTATTAAGTAATTGTGTGATCTTGGTCATTATGTAGATAGAATGCTTGTATGGCGACAAGCGTTAACTGCAATGTCTGTGGATTCCTTGGCAAGGCAGCGGCTGGCGATGTCCAAGGGAGGCAACTAACAAGTGGCTCTCTAACTGGCATCTTACTAGGGTCTTCAAGAACTGACTAAGGTCTTCGAACTTGGATTTCTTCTTCTACTGTGAAAACGTTCTACAGTAGGATCTTCTTAAATTTGTCTGCCTTCCATTAGTCCAATGGAAGGGCTTATATAGAGCTTGTGCTTTCTTGCCAGGATAACATCATCTGGTGCTTCTAACTCTTGCTCAGTCAGGCTTTCCATCCCCAGACCGCCAGCATCAACCCCCAAAGTCAGGCATCCATGCAATGGCATGGGATTCAATGTAATAGTACCCTGCGCTGGGTACTTGTTGCCATAGGGTCATGCATAATCTATTAGTGTGCCAGTGGTTGCAGCGCTAATTAATGGCTCTCTTTTTAGCGCATAGTTTGTCAGTTCACCAAGCGACCTTTCTAGCAGAAATTTGCAGTGGTACCAGCGGGTTGCCAGTGCAAATTGATCACAACCCTTTCTGATCCTTGGAGAAACCCATGATTGCTAACCCGGCGGTTTGCTAGAGTATTTCAGTATAACTCTAGACAATTGGGAATATGGTCATAATCTTAGGTCTAAGATATTTCTGGTTGTTCTTGTAATAGTTGATCTGAATCTGCTTTTGTGAAGGCTTCTTAGATCAATTAAGCCTGCTAGTACTATATTGGAAGCTTCTATAATTAATGGCTTGGCAGGTCGCCAAGATTAACCAAGGTAGAACGAAGTCAATATAAATTCCTGACAATCTCAACAGGTTTGAAAATTACTGTATATTGAGTATTAAGCCATATTATTGATAACATTACAGCCTACAGGGGCTGACTAGGGCTGTGGCAGATAAAAAATGTGATGGTTATAGTATTTACCACAATTGATGTGTTCCTCACATTGTGAATTTTGGATTATGGACTCCTCTAACTCAGGGGAATCTGATATTTCTACAAATGGCTTCAGAGGAAGGGTTTCTTCCTCCAGGATCCAGTGCCACCTGCACAGCATCTGGTGAAAAATAAAGGCTGAAATCAAAGGGGTGAAAACAATATTAATAGGAAATTAATGAAAAAATCAATTTTAAACAATTTTTAAGTTAAATTTTATTTATTTATTTGACTTTAAAAGTTAAAGAACAACAGATAAAATATTATTATTGAATTTAAGCAAAGGTTCAAAAACAGATCCTCCACCAGTGGTGTGGGAAGAAAACAAATGGCTGCTTTATTATAAAGCAGCCATTGTTTCATATCTGTTGCAATCATAAAGATGATCAGGAAGAACATTTTCTTTTAGATAATAGATTTGGCCTTTAAGCCTGAGATATTTTTTTTATCCTACTGATGTTCAAGGGTCAAGCATGAGTGGATATGGTAGTGTGGCTGATTGGCATGTGATAAACTGAAATTCCAGCAACAGAAAAGATGAGGATCATCAAAGTGAGAAGTTGGAGGGTTTGAATCTGCTCCCTCAACACTATATCTGTATATTTATCACAACATAATCTGATCTTGCTTTTTGGATCAAATCTTTGCAGATTCCATTTAAACTATCAAACATTCACAGGACAATAATATAGATTACTGAATGCTTAATCCTGCAATTTGGTGTTAAGTTTGATACCAAAGCTTCCTAATTTTGTAAAGTTGATCCCAAAAAATTTAAGGAGCTGCCAAAACAGGTGTAGCTATTATGCCTTTTTAGGGAATTGCCTTGTTGATTAAACTGAAGATGTGTTTTTATGTTATATGGGAGTGTTTTATTGGTATATATAAGTATAGTAAAACAGGGAGAACAAATAAAGTACAGTTTATTTTCCAAAGCCCGTCTATTGTGGCTAGGCATGAAACTTAATATATTAAAGCAGATGGTTTTATATCTAGAATTACATTAAGATTAATTTATAGCTCTTCATTATTGCTAAAAATAATTGTTTAAGAGTATTGTCAATATTTTCATGTTATCAAATGTCAGGGATCCAAATGTTGGGGAGGTGATCCCCAACCGAGTGAAAGAGGGCCCCAAGATTAAATTTAACTAAGGCTGATCCTACCAGAATTCTCTTCATCAACTTATGAATTAACTGACCCACAATTTGAAACCTTCCCAAGAAGGGGTTAAATTGGTACAGCAGATAGTAGGCGGAGGTATAGACAAGAAACTACCAAGGAGAATGAGGGTGAACAATGGGGAATGTGAGCGGTCACAACATAGGGCATATGGCGGTGTTTTTTGTGTACTTGGGCGCAGACAAGTGACACAACAGGAAATCATAACAGTAGGATTGGGTTTGTACTAAGCCAAGGGTTAGTCTTCAGGGATGAATAAGGAATTTACCTTAAGGCCCTGGGAATGATAATTATCAGAAATCTCCTCTAGACTAGACTAGGAAGATGGTGCCAAAGTATAAAGATAAACACAAAGAAAGAGTTTAAACAGAGCTTAATTTTATTGGATGAATCATTTAGATTATTATAGGGCAATATTCTACCACAAAATGGTAGAAGGATAGTTATATAACTGGCCACTCTCATAAGTGGGTCAAGGATAACTCAGTTTACCATCCAGAATGTAAAGGAGTTCTTCACCCAATTTGGAGGGAAACCCATTTTGAAGGGGGGAAAGGAACTGCAGGGTTTTGCACTCAAAATGTGATCCCATCAAAGGCAAAATTGATAATTCTTGAATAGCGGGATTCACAACATTACCCCCTTCTAGATTGGTCTTTGGGGGAGTATACTTGCAGAGAAACTTGGTGTGGACTCAGGAAAAGGGGCGTTTATCAAACAACAGGATGATAGTGTGCTTGGCACCCTGCTTAAAGGTCACTGCAAGGGGGCCAATCCACAGGGTGTCTAACTTGTGGGCTCTATCTCCTACTTTATGCTGATAGTAGAGGACCAGGTCTCCAACTTGGAACTATGGGAGGGGAGCACAGCCAATGTTGCTAGGTGTTAACTCCAGAGCCTTGGTTTTATAGGCAGATACATACACCAATGCTTGGATGTCAATTATACAAGTGACTAGGTCTTCTATATGTTCTTTGGGGTTAGAGGCAGCATCAGAGGTGTAGAGTTGTATTCCCAAGAGAGAGGGAGTAGTAGCCTCTCTTCTATATAACATGGCAAAGGGAGAAAAACTGGTAACCCTGTTTTTGTTGAGGCAATAGGCAAACAGAGCGGCTGGCAAGTACAAATACCAGTTGGCAGTATCAGAGTAAGTCAACTTCCTCATTATAGATGTCAATGTAGAGTTAGCTGTTCCAAAGCTTCATTAGCAGAAGGATTATAGAGAGCAGAAAAGGACTAATGGGTTCCTAGTGCTTCTACTACAGAATTTATTAAGCAGGCGCTGAAATTGGACCCATTGTCAGAGAGTAGAACTTGAGGGCATCCATGGCAATAAAAGATGTCTTGCAAAAGAAAGGCAGCCGTTGTCTTGGCAGTGATATCTTTTATAGGTATAGCTTCTACCTGTTTGCTGAAGTAATCTACAGCAATCAAAATGAACCAACACCCTGTTCTGGATTGTGGAAGGGGACCCACTACATTGATGCTGACAGTATGGGAAGAATGTTGAGGAGTCATCATTTCAAACTCATGAGTGGCGGTGCAAGGTCTCTGTAGTTGACAACCATGGCAACTAGCAAGAACATCAGGAATCAACAGGCAGAGGCTTTCCCAGTAATAGTGTTTCTGAAGCCAATCATAAGTTTTTGCTATTCCTCCATCTTCAGTCTCCTGATGTTGTCAGAATTCTCCCTTCTTACTATTTATTTTGCTGCTAGTATCTCTCAAGATCATCAGCAGTTTTATCTTAATCCTTGGTTCAAATCAACAAATTCACTCTTCAACATATCCCTATTTTTATTCCCTTGCTTAGATGGATAATTTAATCTGTATTAATGGTTAAAATTCATATTTAAAGTTACCTTTAATCCAGGACAATTCTTGAACTCACCACCTTTACGCTAGGGTTATTATTAACTAATCCAAACTTATTTACCTTTTTATTTTTGCCTTTGACTTACGCCAGCAGTTCACACTCTATTTTTTCTTCTTTCCACTTGATTTTTGCTCTATCCTCAGCTGTTAAGCAGAGCCGCTGTTCCCTGTTTGTCCCCTTTACCTTTTTGCTTAACTTTTAAAGGTTAAGTCAAAAGAAACATGTGATTGTGTCTGTTTTTTACCTACCAAGCCATCTAGCCATCTTTGATTAGTTGTTTCCCCCTACCATCACCTCAAAACCCAAGCTGAAATAAAAGCTTGTGTTCTGTTCAGTCTCAACTTAAGTTGATATTTTTTGACTTGCACCCAAAAAAGGTTTTGTTTGGTTTTGTGGTTTATGTTTTCTCTTGAATTTTATTCTTGTATCTTTCCCAATTTAGTTTTATGATTACATTTGACTACATCTTCCATCAGTCAGGCAATTTTTATAGTGGTAATCACCCTTTAATTGTTGACAGTTTCAGTCCCCCAGCTAGTGCTGGTCACTTCCCAGACTTAGAGATTGACTTTTTAACCAAATATTTAGTCATTAAGACTAGTCTTTATTTTGTTTTCTTAAGCTTAATAAATTGCCTTAGTCCCCACTTCATTTCGCATAAGCTTTTAGGAGCCTTAGTGCAGTTATTGTTGTAAACTTTTCCTACCTTTTTATACTTAACAAATATAAATATTCTTGGTTTAAAGGCTTTAGTTTACAATAATCTACCCCAAGCCTTCAGACCTTAAAGATGTGCTTGAAGAATAAGGGACAGCCATAGGCTTGGATGTACATAGGGAAGACACTGTTGCTGAACCTTCTTGAACAGTTATTGATTGCAGATGAGGGTGTCCTGAGACAACTTTTGTATGGCTAAATAGGTGTCTTTGGTTGCAGCTTCCCACACTGAGGGATGACCAATCAATTTTTATAGCCAATCATCTTCTGCAGGATGAAGGGCCAAGATAGGCATTTGCAAGAGTCCATTGACATTCTGATGTTGTATGCCTGGACAATGGAGTACAGTAAATTCATAGCCTTGTAGATAGATAGACCATCTATCCAGGAGTTCTTTGGGTTCTTTCAATTGCTGTAATCGTTTAAGAGAGGCATGATCTGTGACAACGGTGAAGTTTGTACTGTAGATTTAGTGGCATAACTGCTTGACCGCGTGGAGCACAGTTAGGCCCTCCTTCTTGGTCACACTATAGTTCTTCTCATGCTTGTTCAGGACTCTGGAGGTATAAGCTACTGGTTGATCTACACCTTCAGCATTGAGTTGAGCCAGAATAGCCCCAATAGCAAGATCACTAGCATCAGTGTATAGGATGAACTCCTTATCATAGTCAGGATACACTAGAATTGACGCCTCTTTGAGTTTTTGCTTAAGGGTTTCAAAGGCTTGCTGCTGACTGGCAGTCCATTCAAAAGGGACATTACGTAATAGCTGGACTAGAGGTTTGCTAGTATTGGCAAAGTTGAGGATAAACTGTCTGTAGTAGCCCATCATCCCTAGAAAGACTTGTACCTCTTGCAGGTTAGTGGGCGGAAGTATTTTGTCAATGGCTTCAACCTTCTTAGTCATTGGGTAAATCCCTGTCTGGGTTACTTCATGGCCCAAGAATTCAAGACGCTCTTTGAAGAAAGCGCACTTGGAAGGTTTTAGCTTGAGTTAGCCTCTTAGATTTTTATGAATACTTCTTTAAGGTGAGCCAGGTGATTAGTAAATGTAGCGCTAGCAAACTGTTATATTATCCAAGTACACTAGGACACAGGAAAGCTTCAAGTCACAAAGAATGGAGTCTATGGCCTGCTGGAAGGTAGCTGGGGCATTGCAGAGCCCTTATGGCATACATGTAGGCTCAAATAGCCCTTCAGAGGTGATGAGAGCAGCTTTTTGCCTATCTTCAGGAGGGAGGTCAAATTGCCAGTAGCCATATGCCAGATTCATGGCTGAAAAGGATTCTGATCCCCCAATACGGCAAAGAGTGTCATCTATGTGAGGCAGAGGGTATGAGTCTTTCTTAGTGAGGGAATTCAGGCAGCAGTAGTCTATCACTATGTGGGGTCCTCCATTTTTCTTCTTGCAGATTAGCAAGGGTGAAGCCCAGGGACTCTGTGAGGGGGCAAGCATCCTGACATCTAGTAGTTGCTTGAGTTCCTTAGATACTTGAGCATCCTCCACTTGACTATGTTGATAAGGTTTAGCTCAGAAGGGGGGCACATCACCAGTATCAATCTGATAAATGACTCCTTTGGCTAAGCCATAATATTTGCTATCCTTAGAAAATATTTCAGCAAACTGATCTAGCAAGTCAAGCACTTCTTTCTGTTGAACTGGCAAAAGCTTTGGAAAGTCTTGCGCAGTGAACAAGGATAGAACATGTGGTTTATCTGCTGTTAGATCAAAGTCCTGGAATATGCCAAAGGGGTATAGAGAGAGTACATCAGGTGTGTTCAATAGCTTGACATACCCAACAACTTGGCCTCTAGACACAGATATGGGAATAGCTGTTAGATTAGCTATCAGCAGTTGGACAGGGTCTTTATTAGAGACATCCAAAATCCCAGGGCAGAGATAAGGTTCATTGCACTCTAATGAGGGAGGAGAGTATAATTTTAGGAACATGTGTGCAGTAGCTTGTAGGAGATTTGGGAGTCCAGAATTACTTACAAGCCAGGAGGAATGATCAGGCAGAAGTGGCCAGAAGAGGAATCTCTTTGGATTCAGGGCAAGCTGCGGGCAAACACTTCATATTGGACAATGAGTGTGATACTTCAGCGTGAAGACACCAGTTGATTACTCTAACACACATGTCTTGAGGCATTTCCCAGAGACTTTAATAGGTTCTTCAAAAATCAGGGGGACTTAATACCATAGAATAGAGAGGTAGCCATCTTTTAGGTTGATGATCCTATTGTATTCCCCAAGAAATTGAGTACCAACTAGGAGGTCATAGCTCTCATTCTCTAGAACTGCATCAGGAGCAGCTAGGAGTAGTTTGCCAAAACGCATGGGAAGAGCTGAATATGCTCCTATTGCATGAGTCATGGACAGGCCAGTAGTACCGTATGATTGATGATAGCTGAGATTAGGGGCCAGTTTAAACTTCTTCATAAGCTTGGAGAATACAACATTAACTGGCAATCTAGTGTCTAAAACAGCCTTGATCTTCAACTTTTGAATGGATATCCCTACTTGAGTTTTGATACGCCCAAAGGGTAGGAGGACAACCAGGATTTCTTGTGCTTCAGCTAGTTCTTTGTCCCACTTTTCAGTCATATATCTCAAACCAGGGAACTCCTTGTAGACAGTCTTAATAGGAAGAGATACTGGAATATTTTTAAAGACAGTGTCAGCTACTTCAGCCACTTCTTTGGACAACTCTACCAACACAGGTAATCTCTTAGCTTGAGTGAGGTAAGAGCAAGAGGCAACTTTCTTGGCTTTAGCCAGAGGTTTGGTAGTTGTTGTAGGCTTCCCAGAGAGTAGTTTGTAAGGAACAGCAATGGTTTGGGGAACTGCTAGAGCTGAATATTCATAGGTGTTGGAATCATCAGTATCTGAATCATACATGTCTGAATCATCAGAGATGTCATAGAATAATAGCAGAATGAGAGGAGCTTTGGAGTCAGTGTGCTCAGAGTCTGCTATGAACAAGGGAGTTGGAAGATACTGGGAAGAATTGTCAGCTGAGAGTGTCTCCACCTCTAAGTTGACTGTTCTTTTCCCGTCTGGTCCTTAGGGTCAGCACCTTCAACTTGGGGATTGGTACAGACACAAGAGTGGTGTTCTATCTGTCCACAGCTATGGCAACCTTGGCGTCTAGGAGGATTCTAAGAGTTCATAGTGAGGATGTAAGGGCCACAGGAAGAAGAATCAGAGTTGGAGGTTGCTTGATTCTCTTGCACAACAGCTCCAGAGTGAGTAAGGTGCATGTCTTGTAGCAGTGTTTTTATGCTCTTCATAGATGAAATCATGACCTTGTGAGCCTTGAAGTAGAGGCGCAGGAGTTGATTGACTTTGAGAGCTTGAGTGCAAGCCATGTAGGCTTCATGCGCTGTCAGCTGTCTACTAGTTATCAATTGATGTTCTTCAATATAAAATCTGTCTGCAAACTCAGCCAAAGTCTTTTTGGGTTTGAAGGCATTGTGCATAAAAGCGTCCTTATTCACTTCTAAACTGAGGTTAACACCAAATTTATCAATCAGAAGCTGCTTCATCTCCTCCCAAGTGTTAATGGAAGGCAGTTTGAGCACAACCACTTCTTGGCAGGTAGGGTAAAAGCCTGTCAATATGTGCTCCTTCTTAACCTCATCTGAGGCCCTTTGCATGGCTGTTTTTTTAGATAGTCAAGAAGGCCATAATGGTGGACATCTTAGGATTGAAGACTTGTTTGAATGTAGGTTTGAAGTGAGTCTCAGGCTAGGCTCACCATTATTGCTAACACATTGATGCACAGGGAGAACCCAGCTTCATATTCAGAGGGGGGTTGTTGTATTCATAGTTGGCAAATTCTCTCTTTGTGAGTAGTCAAGGTCTCGGAAGTGCGGGCACCTGTATTGCTAGCTAAGATGGTCTGTTGCTCAGTAACGTCTAGGTGTTGGCCCTGTGTTGTCACTACTTTGGAAAGCTCAGCCAGTCAGGAGGTAAGAAAAAGACCCACTGAGAGGCAAGAAGCAAACCTGTCATTTACTGAATTGATTACCTCACTCATTTCTTGTACATCTTTATCAAGCTCAGAGTGGTCTCATTTCAAGTGGTCTATTTCATTAGCTAGAGCTATCAACTCTCTAGCACAGTGAATGTGGGGGGCTCCTGACAAGCCAGGGCAACAGCCATCTTCATCAATAACCCCAGTTAGACTAGCTGCAATTCCCATCATTTTGTGTAGGAAGCAACCTCCTGCTGTAACTCAATAACTTGAGTTGTCAAGGCAAGCACCTGAAGATCAGGCTGAGGTGCTTCAGTAGGACAATCTTGACTGTGGGTGGACATTCTTAACTCTCAAATGGCATCCCATAGTCTCTGCTCTCTATCTGCCAAATCATCAGATGGAGAAGAAGGTGGGGCATCAGGTTTGGAGGTAGAAAATTCATTCACTTGAGTCTGGAGTTTGGCAATGGTAGCGGCGGTAGCAGCCCTTTCTTGATCAAATTCCTCGCCAAGTTTGCAGAGGCCCTTTGCAGTATGGACTGCTACTTGCTGTAATTGGTTGAAGGAGTAAGCACTGAACTTGTTGAGTTGCTGCACAAGTCATTCAAAGTCAGTGAGATAGACGTTTAGAGTGGAATCTACTTGGGCACGCCAGGGCTGTTCCAACTGGTGGAACTCATGAAGACACTCTCTGACATACTTGGGAATAGACTGGCACAGTTATTTGATGAAGTTGACCAAGCGGGATTGGGAGGTGACAGAGTTGCGCTGATTGTCTGATACCAAGGAAAACAGGGAGGTGGATCCACTGCTGGTTGGCCGCAAACTGATCCCAGTGATGAGTGACGGCAGTTTGTAGAGATGAAATCTCCTGAACATGAAGCCCCAACACCATCTGGTAGTGAGATAAGGCAGGTTGTACAAAAGATGACAATAAGTGTTCAGCTTGCCAGCCGCTGAGAGGAGATGCTGTGGAAATTGTTGAGCTACAATCAATTCATAGTATTCTGCTCAGCTGAACTAAAGCTGGAGGCAAGGGATGGCCCCATCACGGGCTAACCCAAGGGCTACTGCCATGACTTGTTCCAAGTCAGGGGTACCCAAAGGGTAGGCCACTAGGTGGGGACCATTCCCAAGGTTCAGCACAGTAGGGACAATAGGTGAGTCTGTGATGTCTTCCTTGATAGGAGGACTGGTGATTTCAGGTGAAGTTGACTCTTGTATAGGCGGAGGTGAAGGACCTGAAAATGTAGTTATGAAGAGGATAACCAAGGGGCTTGTAGCCCCTGCAGTGAGCACCATTTTTGTTGTGTTATGAGGAGCAGCACAGACACACAACAGGGAATCCTAACCTTAGGATTGAATTTGTACTAAGTCTTGGTTAGTTGGCAGGGAAGGTGATGCAATCACCTTGTGGCCCTGAGTAATAAGTCTCTACTAGTTGTGGCTAGAAAGAGGCGTCAAAGTACTTGAAAACACAAAGACAAAAATGTGAATAGAACTTAATCTTTATTGGAGATAGTGAAATAGAATATTTATTACTTGCTGTTACCTCAAAACAGTATGAAGACAGTGGGATCACTTACCACAGGCATGAGTGGGGTGAGTGAGTTGCACAGAGAGAGGAAGACAAACAGCAGCATTTCTATCTATGGGGATCAACTCATTTTGAGGCCAAAAGCAAAAGCAAGGGATTCATCCTCAAAAGAACCCACCAAAGGCAAAATCAAAAGAGCGTGAATATGAGCATTCACAACAAACTTAAATGCAAGTTCAAGAGTATCATCCATATCAAGGCATCCAAATTCTCCAGAGCCATGATCAAAACTCCAGGAGCTTGCAGATTTATGATGCCATGAACTTGGTCTATATACAATATATTTAAAAGGATGACCCCTGGCTTTGAAAAGAACCTCACCAATACTGCATATCCACATGAAAAGTTTGTGGTATGGCATTTAGTTAAGTAAGGTATGTTCTGCTTCAAATACAGTCATATATCTGATCTGAACTTTCCTTAGTTTAGCTAGTTTGCTAAAGCATTTTTACAGCATTGGCAGCAACCCATATATTCCGGATCCTTCAATGAAACGTTTACTTGCTAATGTCAAAACTGCAGGTTGACCCCTGGCAAAACTCTGCACAAAAAGACCCCTTGGCCCTTGATCCGACTATCCTGGCACACACAGCCAAAAGTGAAAGGTACCTTGAGTTACCAAATAAGGAAACATGAACTGAAAATGATCTTGATGCAGGGGTGAACTTGATTTAGCCCTTCACTCATCAGTGGGATCAAGCCACCCCCTGCCCGCCCAAGTGGTTGATTGGCAGGTACCTTGTTCCTCATAAAGAATTCACTCAAACTATATGATCCCCGTATCGTAGTAAAGATACTATCTAGTTTCCAAATATTTCCCCCTTGTAACTCTGCTAATACAGTACAGTTACAGCACTAAATTAATTTGGATCCGATGTTAAATAGTTTCTGATATTTTATAGTGTTTCCTTTTAACATGTACAAAAAATGAGGGGAACTTATGAAGAGTACCCCCAGCGGGATTTACGACTTTAGAGGCTAAATCTGATACCATAAATGCATGCCTTTAGTGAGGTCGCCTTTGGTTACCCATCTCTGCCGTTCCAAAAAATTATATAGTCAACTTTGTTTTAGAAATTTTGGACGAGAGACTAGACACAAACCCAGCGAGGTTGCACTCATCGCTATTTATGGTTCAATCCGAGCCTATCGTGTGGGGTTTGGTGTATGTTTAAAGAGCTACATATCAGTTATACAGCTTGCAAGGATTCTTAAGAGGCTCGGCGTGAGCTTTTTATAAAAAAATTATAGTCACTCTTACGTCTTTATAGACCATGTAGACCGGTAATTGAATACGGTGCTACATTGTTTGTTTATCTATAAAGGCAAAGTACACCAGGGTGGATTAAAGGATAAGGTAGTGGTGATCTATTGTTCTGAGCTAGACCGGAAGTTTCCGCTGGCATGAGCAACCTCGACCTCAAGCTTCCCATCAATCTTGTTCTCCTTGCCACGAGCCTTTAGGCTGCGTCGGCGGAAGATAGATCCTATGCTCATTTGTAAAGTACCTTTTAACATTTTTTTGTACCCTTTAGCTTTGGAAGGCAGCTTAGAGTATGTAAGATCGGCGTTGGGATCCTGACCATCAGTTGTATAAGTATCTGCAGTGTGAACTGCTATATACTTAGGCTGCTCGGAGTTAACTTCACGGGTAGTCTCAGTGGGGGTGACAGGCTCGGATACTGTATCTGTTGTAATGGAATTCTTGTCATTTGCAGAAGATTCAGTCAAAGTGCCAGGAGCAGGCTCATATCTTATTTGGTCGGAAATAACCTCTTGCACTTGTTCTTCCTTGGGCTCAACTTGTACTTGAACCTCAGTGGAGTCTTCAATGGGTTCAGAGATAGTTGATGAATCGAGACACTCTTCTTCAGTAGTATCGATAGTAGATAAGTCAATGTTTATATCGAGCTTGTAGGTTTCAATAATGCTTTCAGTGATTAAACCGACTGATATGGGAGCATCATGAGTAACATAATCAGATTTAGTTTCCATATCGGTAGAGCTCTGTTTGGTAAGATTCTTGACGCAAGTGTGCCTAACAGGTTCAAGGCTGTTAGAAGCTTCGATAGGGGTTTTGGTAGCCTCTCTAGCAATTAAAGGATTTTCAGTAGAAGTTGGCTCAACAAGTTCAGCGACATAAGTTTCAACACCTGGCTTTTCAGAAACAAATACGGCCTCGATCATCGTCCCTTCGTAAGTATCGTCTTTTGTTGAAGGCCCAGGTAGTTGTTCAACTGATCCAAGAACAATATTCTCAAGTCCAGTTGACTCAGAGGAGTCAATAATGGTAGAGGCTTCAGAGGCTAATTCAGGGCATTTTTCCAAAATTATTGCAAGATTTTTTCTTCTGTAGCAAATATCTCACCGTGATGCATTTCAGCTGGGCTCGCACTGATGGGATCTTCAGAAAGAAATACTTCACCAGACTTATCTACTACGGCACTCTCAATAATTCTGAGCGTTAAGGATTCATTGGTAATAAGGGCTTCATCGGGTGTTACTTTAAAGCTTAACTCTAGGGAAGCCTCGCTATTTAGCGAATTCTCGCCTGCAGTTTTCTCTGGGACAGAGTTGTTTAGAAGCTCTTTAGTGGAAAAGGCATCGATAGTTATTTGTATGCTAGTTTCTTCGTGGACTGTCTTTGGAATAGAACCCTGAAGGATACCAACTGTGTCTTCTTCAAATTTGGGATTAAGGCTCGCACCTTGACTTTTGGATTCTTGATGAATTAACCTATTTAGTTCAAGGAGATTTTTTTCGGATGTGGTTTCTTCTGCTTTAGACGGTTCAAGCGTAGGGAGTTGGCTGTCTGAAGCTGACGTTTCTTCATATCGTTGAATTTCATGTAACCTAGCGTCTGAATCTATATTAATAAGAAATTGGGTGGTCACCATAACTGAAGAACTTGGTCCTTCGGAAGCCTGTATTTCACATTCATCCTCTTCGGCAGGTAGTGACTTATAGGAAGACGTTGCTGAAACATCAATGGGATCTTCGAGGGGTACATAGAATTGATCATTATAAACGGCATCTTCTTCAGGATATAGAGTACTGCTTCCAGGAATTAGAGGTGGTTCGGCTTCTGAGGTCGACTCTGAGTTGTGGACATTCTCCTGTTGAATACATTTAGAACTCGACATTGTGTTTGTCTCCTTTCTAACAGCTCTGTGAATTTATTTCAAAAAATAGTCCTTCCATTAAAACACGCTCTTTCAATAATCGCTGTTAACTCCACTTTATTACTTACTGCCTCGTCTTATTGGCAGGTTTAAATATATTCAAGAACAGTCTGGCCCTAAGCCTTCAACTTATATTTATTCTTTGGGAGCTGGTTCTTGTCAGTGTATAAGAACTTAAACTTGATTTCTCCGTCAAGGGCTGTGACGTCATATATACTATAGCCCATAAATTTTACACATTAAATGCAGTATTAGAATACTAATCAAGAGCTTTTTGCAGAAACTGGCTATGGTTCGATAGAATTTGATCCCTAGAGTTCCTGCAACTTTTAAAAATGATTTCCGAGTCATGGAATACCCTTGCTAGATAATATAATTTTGTAAACACGATGTTACAATTTGCAAGTTTACGGAGAGATTATAGCATATATTAATCTTAATAAATCTGAAAAAAGCTTGAGATTGTAGAATCATCCTGGCTCACACTACTCTATCTATGATTGGTTAAAGTGTATTCCAAATCCTGGATCCTTCGAACTTTGTCAAGTGTCAGGCCGTTTAACGACATGACAGCGGGTTAAACTTTATATTCCTTGACCTTATTTTCACACTGAATGCCGCCATTTTTCATCATAGAAATGGCGGAATTCACAGTGTGGCAAATAAGGTGACGTAATATAAATAAGGCTGAGCCGATAGCGTATTTCAAATACACTTGCCATCAATTTAAGTTCGAATACTATTATTTAGAGCTGATTTAAAAATATGCCAACTTGGAAGCAATTTAACGATGGGAAGGATGCTGCAACTATCATTTTCCTCTGATTTTGGTGGGGTTTTCAGAAATATAGACAGTATTGATTTTAAATACCAAAATTAATCCATCTATCTATTCATCTGTAATATCAGCTTGAGTGCACTCGAGGTGCAAGGAATCAGATTGAATCAATTTTCTATATCACTTTATATTAAAGTCAATTGCTAAGCCAACAGTCTGAGCTGGCTTATCCTTACAGACAATCCCTTGCATGCCTCTTTGAAAGTACGAAGGTTGAATTTGGTTGAGTGTTGCAGAAATTATGTAGGAGTGAGAATATAGGCTACCCAGATTTAATAAATATATATTTAACTGGTTGATCTTTAAATAGTGGCTCACCCCTTGCAACCATAGTCTAGAGCCTTATCTGTATAAATGCTTTAGCTTCAGAACGAGTGGATTTAAATTGAAAGCGGAGAAACAGATTGTCTAGAAGAAGATTAAAATCTGGATGGATTAACTATACTTTTATATTATTGGATGTTTAATCTATATGTCGAGGATTGGCTTGACTAGAGAAAAGAGAGCTTGATCAGCTTAAGAAGATTTGATTCTAATTATATGTATAAATATTGGTTTAAGTAATAGATGGTTGACTTGCGCATTTCGAATTTAATTATTTCCAAGTGAAATAATAGAATATTCCACTAACATGTATCACCTGATCCAAATAGCTGAAGATTGTTTCATATTTAACCTTGCTTACCTTTCCATCATCCTAATAAAGAGGTCAGTGAAGTAAACTAGCAGTAATGATATTAAGATTCATTAAATTGTTTTTCATCAAATTTAAAGTATCTAGATAGGCATTTCATATAATTCCCATAAAAATGGTACAGTAATTTTCAAACCTGTTGAGATAAACAAAAAATCTCAGTCTAAAAATGAAAACAACTCAGTCTAAAAGCGAAATCAAAGTAGATCCAAATCTATTGTAATTTAATATAAAATCCTTGACTTTGATTTTGTTTTTAGACTGAGTTGTTTTTGTTTATCTCAACAGGTTTGAAAGCTACTGTACCAAATATGTTGGCTCTAATGCTCTAGATGCTGAGATATAGAGTGAAATGCTGGAATTGGGCTTGCATCATAATCAAAGGCCCAGATTCAATTTAATCAGTCTAATTTCACTCTTAATACATACTAAAAAACTAAAAACAATATTTCTCTGTAAATATTAAACCAATCTTAATCTTCAATAGCCTAATTTAAAGCTATGTATTAGCTCTATATTTTGATGAAACTTGAAAATAAAATATTAAAATATTTAAATTATTATTTTGACTTTGCTAAAATAAACTGCAATACCCCAGTTATTTAGATTTCTAATTTTGTAATTATACTTTAAATATGCAACTAAATGTAACAAAATTAAACTTGATTTAAAAATGATTTGAGTATTTCTCTAAAAAATAAACAGACAGCAAGTGTCATAAATCCACATAATGTGGTACTTTATCATTCACCAAGGTTTATTCTAAGCCTTCTAACATTAAGAAAATACAGAGAACATGTGACTTTGGCATAACCTGCAGCCCAGAATATTGTTTATATTCATCAGAAGTAACAAGTCTGACAGGGCCCACAGACCAGAGGCAATGGGACACTTCTTGCTACTTCTGGATTAAGGATTATAGTTTCAACTCTATACATTATCATAAGAATTTATACTTTATGACAACAGCACAGTCTTTTGCTCTACTAATAAAGCTCATGTAAGATTACATTAGGGAAATAGGACTTGGATCAATCATCAAGTCTATGCAGAATTATCAGTCTTTTATTCTCATGGACTGGCTTTAAGGTGGCCCACCCTGTCAGGGCCCAGATTGCCCTGGACAGTCAGCTGGCCTCCTTAGAGTTGATTAAACATGCAGTGTGAAAACCCACACAAAGCACCTTTCAGGGCAAAATACCCCCCTTTTGACTAGCAAATGGCCCGGGATTTGAGAGGCACACAAGCCTCAAATCCCTGACTTTGAGCCTGTTATTGAATTTGGGCCACTCACCTATCGGGAAATGGCACATTTGGAGCGCAATCAGACAATCAATTCATTGTGGGAGCTATAAATAGCTGTGGCAACTCAGCATGCTGCAAATTTCAAAAGGTTCATGTTATAGCATCCAATGAGATCTCACCCTCTTGCCCAAGCACACAAATTCTGGTTAAACTTGTAAATCCAACTTCAAATGATGCCATCAGTTCTCTGGTGGCAAAAAGGCCACATAATATTCAGTAAGTATAAGTAGTGAGGAGGAGAATCCCTCCTCACTGTTGACATCTTAATAAAGCGAGTTTATGCCTAGAAATTATTATCTTATTGCAGGAATTGTCTATTTTTGCTCAAATTTAATTATTCTCTTTGCTTCCATTTGTGAATCCACTACTCAATACAAACTTGCATATCCATATCATCCCGGCCATACTCCTGTTGCCCTTGCCAAACCACCCCACACTCTTGACCTGGAGTATTTCCATCTTCATCACCTGGATCTGCCACCAGCAATGAAGGAGATTCCTACTGCCCCTCCTCTCCCCGATGCGCCATCCACCCAGGACTTTAGCAAGCTGGGGTTTGGCTATATCACAGTATTGGGGCTGGCCAACCAAGTCATGCCCCATACTGGGAGTTGGCATCCCCTAGCCACTGCTCTAAACTACATGGTTTGTATAGTACCTATTGTGTACATGGCCTTCCAGGACCGGCCTGCCTCCTCTGTGGGAGTTCAGCCGGACTCTGGTATGGGCCGTGACACACCCACCTGCATTATTTCTGGCTCTGCTTACATCTTAGTAGCATCAGGACAACACAACAGGGTCCTCATTCTTTCTGGGTGGTTTTTGGTGAAAGCTTGCTTGACAACTTCCTCAGCTTACTGTATTTAATCTAGACAAACCACACAACTGAATCCTGTAACCAGGCAGAATCAGCTGTCTGCCTGAGCCACTACCCAGGTCTAGCTAGCCAGAGGTTGGCTACTAGTTCACAGAGATAATTGTTTCACTCAATCAGAGCTACTCTAATACAATAGGCTCAGAGAATTTTACCCTAGAGTATTTGGCCTGGCACCTAATTCATGGTGGTCTCTTCTAGATGTAATTCAGATGACAGCTCATATGATGGCCCTCTTGTTCTAGGATATGATTAAAGTTTAGAGCATTGATTATTATGGGATGCATGTTTGGATGCCTGTTGAGGTGAACCAATTAGCTGCAAAATATCTGCAGGTTCCGTTAATTAATTAGGGGCAGGGATTCATTGATGCCAGGATATTATTTGGTCATTGATTCATTGATCTTGCATCCTGGTTGCCATTTTTTTGTTGTAACCATCTTAAGGCTATATTGCTATTCCTTACAGTTACTGGTTAAATCTGTTAATTAGTCAATATCCCAAAATCCTGATATTGCAACTGACCCAAGGATAGTTCAGTATTTGATTGAGGAAGACAACAGTCCAATAGAAAGAACAAGAATAAGAGTAATAAGATAAGATTTATTAGCTGGTATTATGACCAACATACTATATGGGAAGAGCCACAAGACCACCAGGGGGTGGCATGGTGGCAAGTTCCATGTAAGGTTTTGGGCAGATGAATAACCTGTGCAGGGATCAGCAATGTCAAATTGACAGCACTCCTAATTAGGAGATAGTGCTGATAACTTGAAATCCCCATCAGATTGATCCATGCCATTAGATACATAATGGGGTGACTCATCAAGCTCTTGTTTGTATTGTGAGATATGTTAGCAGGTGGGAGGGGAATTGTGGGGTTCCTGTCCACCAGTCCCCAAATTGTGTCCTGGGTCATACTGTAAATTCAGAACCTGATCGTAAAAATGCGGGATTGTCAAATCCTTGGTCCAAATTTTGAATCACTTTTGCGGGATGGCCTTTTTTAATTAAATTGATTTTTTTGAGTATTTATTTGAATATTTGAAAATGCAGGAACTCATAGACACTTTGCAAAGTTCAAGTCAAACTGCATATTTCCAATGGACAAAATGAATTAACTGGAATCAGATTTGAAGCGTTCAAATTCATCAGCCATTTTCATTAAGTTTACTATGTTTTTTGAAATTACAGGATTGTCAAATCCATGAACTAAATTTCAAATCACTTTTGAATGCCACTATTAAACTCAGATATTAATTGCAGGAACTGGAATCCAAATTTAATGTACAATAAGCACACTAGGAAACACCAACCCAAATCAAGAAGCTCCACCACAACTAAAATCAAATGAAAAATTCAATCTCAATAATCATGTTTAGACATAAAAAGTGATTAAACTTTAAAATTATCCAAACCAGGAAAGTATACAATATTATACACTTCAAATCACAAATGTAGAAACTCTGCTACTATTTAAGGCTAAATCAATAGAAAATAACTACCCACAGTTAAACCAATAAATCCAAATAAATACATATTTAATCTAAAAAATATATTTTTTATTTTATTTTTATGGACCGTCAATCACATTTCCAACCAGCTCCTGCACCAGCCTGTGGGGCAGCCTGTCTACAAGGGTGTCCCAGAGAGTCCAAGAACAGACCCAGAACCTAACTTGAGGGGAGTCATGCCGACACAGGCCTCCCAAGGTGTCAGCACCAGCCAACCACCTCCCACATCTCAAGCCAGGAACAGTATCCTTAATCCAAGACAGAAGCTTCTCTCAAGGCCTGCAACCAAAGTCTCATACACAAAGGTCATCAGGAATAATGAGGTTACTTACACCTCCACTGTTTACCCAGTTGTCACCCGGCCCTGCACTCTTGACCCAAGAGTTGCTACTTCCTGCCCCCGCATTTTTGATACCTCCTATAAGCCATTGGCCACAACTGAGGAGCCATCTGTGCCTGTGTCTTATGCCACCATTGCCAACGCCAGTGCAACCAAGCGTGATCCCACCTTCTACATGAAGGTCCCCATCCCCTGTGTTGAGCCTGCTAGCCAGGATGTCATGGTATCTGTCAAGGGCCGGCGTCAGTTGAAGGATAGTGAGTGTGAAGCTCTCCTCAACTGCTTGAATGGGGGAATGGCAGTTTGGGATATTGCACCCCAATTTGGTATCACGGCCAGATACATTGCCAACATCAACACCAAGTATGGCAACACCGGGCAAATTGTAAAATATGCCCAGGCTAAGCGGCAGCCCAGCCTACTTCAGCCCACTAATCTTGAGGCAATCAAGCAGTGGGCTACCAAGGATTGCCACCTGGACTCACTTGCTGTCCAATCAATGCTTGCCACAGAGTTTGGACTTTCTGTTTCTAAAACCCTTGTTTACAAAGCAATGGTTGATTTGGGCTTTTCCTGGAAAGTACTGGGAGTTTTGCTGTACAACAGAAACAATGAGAAGACCATCAAGGATTGATGCATTTATGCCAATACATATCTGGCACTAAAGGAGACTGGGAATGTCCAGTTCTTCTACATCAATAAATCATTGTTCTCCTCCTCACTCAGGTCTAGGCATGAGTGGGTCAAGAAGGGGTTCAAGGATGGCGTAGCCCATTGTGCAGCTGTCTGTTCCCAGACCTATTCCATGGTAGCGCTTCTTAGCCCTCACAGGTTGGACCAGTATCAGATGATCAAGGGTTCCCATAATAGCAGGACATTTCTTGATTTTCTTCAAACTATCAAGGTGTATCTCCGGATCAATTACCGCAGTACAACCAACATTGTTGTGTTGGATAATGTCAGGCTCCACAAAGTGGATCTGGTTTTGTCCAAGTTCCCCCCATTGACAAAAACAGCCATTTGGCCAGCTACTGCCTGGCTGACTGTCCAATCAGACTTCTATTCCTCCTCCCATATTCTTCATTCCTTAACCCAATTGAGGAGGTCTTTGGGTGGATCAAAAATAGGGTGAAGAAAGGCCTCCCTCAGGACACCAAGGATCTCTTCAACATCCTTGAGGTCAGTCAATTTGCAAAGCCACCCAATGTGGTGGCAGCGTTCTATGAGCACTCAGAATCCTTCCTCCCCAAAGGCCTTGCCTCTGAGCCATTCAGATAAATGGGTGCTCTGGTTTTTTTTGTTTTTATTTTTATTTATTTTGTTTTTAGTAGGACTCAAAAATTATTATTTATATATAATGTCATGACATTTGATTGTATTATAGACATATAAGAATATGTAGAAAAGGTAAGTAAAATTAATTATACTAGATATGAGGAATATATTTTTATTATAATGCACTGAATATTATATTGACTGTTGCGCTAACAAACTAATAAATTAAAAAAGATAGAAATAGGCTAATTTTATTTAAACAATTGTGAATCCTTGTTGGTACTTTGGCTTTTTAAGCCACAAATCAGACCTCATAAGTCATCATCTGATCCTTAATATTTCAGTGCCACTATAGCCACACACACAAAAACCAATGATTTTCATGTATCACTTACTAATTAGTACTTAGGACACAGGTCAAGCATATCAAATATATTTATCAAATCATATTACAAGGGAAAGATAATTTGAGTTCTAAACAATCACTTGTTTAGAATATAAGTGGAGCAGGCCACATGATGCAGATAAATTCAATTATTTTTGTTTGTATATGTAATAAATGAACCTGTACTTGACAAGCTAGTGAATAAAAACATTTTTAACTCATTTTTTATTATTTGACAAGATTGCAACTATAACTAATATCTTGTAATATATTTAGATATATTACTATTATAATTTACACATTAAAATTTAAAATAAAATTAAAATATTAAAATAAAAATTATAAATATAAATCTTAAAATTTATCTATCAAAGTTTAAATATTCAAAAATTAACTATTTTTATTTAATTGTGATTTATTCAATATTGAAATATTATATATTAAAAATTTTAATATTGAAATATGTAATATTAAAATAAAAAATTTAAAAAAATAAAATTTAAGTTGCAAGGGAAAATGATTTATTAGGGGGATGCAAATTGCTAAGGGGATGCAATTATTCCGGGGAATTATACCCCAAAATTAAATTTTTGGCTAGAGCGTCCAATTGGATCCACATACTCTTCTGTACGTAGTGAACAACCCTGGATGCAATTGCTAGAGGGGTGGCACCCTGTACCCCAGTGGTTGTTGAATGTTTGATAAAAGGAAGGTAGGTGAGCAAATCAATTGATAGGGGTTTTTCAGGGGACACATAGTACCCATACAACGTTGCCAATGCAAAGGAGTTGTACAGGACATGCTCAAATGTCCTATACCCCCGCAGTGTCTTCTGGCGTTTGAGTGCTAAGCAGCATATATCAATTTGAATAGGTACATCCTCCAACTTTTTGACATTGGTTTTTAATATGCAGTGAAGGAGGATCCCCAGGTATACCGCAACATGAATTCTTTGTAAGGTATATTTTTCCAAGAACATGCACAATTTTTTGAATACTTGAACTAATATATTGATATAGGAAGTTTGATTGAATTTTAAGAGGGTTCTGGGGGGCGCCTGACTTGTATCAGCCCCCCATGCATCGGCAAACAAAATTAATAAAGGTTTAAATGTGTTCATAAGGACTGCATCCCCGACTTTATTTGACAATGCCTTGAATACTTCATTAAAAATTTCAGTTTTTAGATATTCAGTTTCTATTTGAAAGTTGGGTTTTATTAGGTTTTTTTCATATCCATTGATGTTTGCAAATGGGAATCTTTGGATGCTTCATATATATATTCATCAAAGTTTAGCTTGACATCCCCACAAATTTCATTCATCTCTTTGAAGTTGGCATTTGATCCTATTTTTTATGCTTCCCTTAACCACAGCAAGCACCCCACAGGTGGTAAATATTCCCTATCTTTAGCTTTGATATTTAAAAAATAATTCATATTCTGTTGAATTATTTTATTTATTTGTTTTACAGGGGCTACCAGTGACTGGTAACCCCTGTAGAACCAACTTGGCGTAAAAGCCGCCACTTCTGCGACCTTGTACCCATTCCTAGTGATAACTAAAATAAATATAAGTAAAACATAAAAAGACTTACTAATTGTTTCCCCTGAGGCCCCCTCAGCCACAGGCGCCACCTCAGCAAACTTCATGAGTGTTGGCTGCTCTTCATTAATCTTTCTAGGCTGAATTTTTCTTATCTTTATTGCAACTTGTGCTTCCTCTTGATTTTTGTTTGATAAATTTTCAGTATTTATTGAAGCGCTCCTGCTTCTTGCTTGTGTTTTGTTTTCATCTTTTTCCATTTGATCAGTTTTCTCTTCATTTGTGTTTATTTTCTGTGGGATTTCATTTCCTTCAATTAGTTTGATTTTTTGTGTATTCTTTCTATTGGTTTTTGCAAATTCCCACAAGTTGTAACTTTCACTTTTGAAATCTAACTGCTTGAGTATTTCCTTTTTAAGATTTAAAATTATTTCTTTGTGTTCTTTATTGACCATTGTTCCCAGGCTATTTTTTGCAGTTTCATTTTGCTGGACCAAGGCCCTTCCCTCATTTCCCAGTTGATTTACCACAATTTCCCTTATGTTGTATTCAAGCTCAACAAACTTTTGGAGGGCTGACTCTAATTTGTTTATTAAGTTATAGATATTTGACATTTTGTTTGAATTACATCAGAAAACTGGTTTTTGTAGTACTACATTCAACGCATGAATATTTTTCATCATCATTAATAAATTAAAGATAATAAATGTAAATATTGCATTAGAATATTGCAATTAGACGTCAACTCTTGATATTTTGATATTATATGCATAACCAATTCATTTTGTTTAATAAAATCCATTTTAAACTTGGCCTTTTCCATTATAATTTAATGAAATGGACTGTGTTTATATTAGAGAGCCATTAACGCTTAGTACAAATATTGATACATAGTGCATTTTCTGATATTTATGCACTAGTATCCAATTGTTTGGTTTCAAATCCAATCACACAGGCAATAGGAAATCAAGCTGCTCCCATAGACTAGATGTGGTTGGGGTGGCAGCTTGATTTTCTATTGCCTGTGTGATTGGATGTGAAACCAACCAATTGGATACTAGTGCATAAATATCAGAAAATGCACAATTGCCACAGCAAAGAAAATCAGCCAATTAATGGCAATAAACAGTAATTTATTGACTTATTATATTATTATTACCTTGCAAAATCCAACTAAAAAGTTTACAGAATTATTACCAATAAGTAAATATACAGGCTGTAAAATGCACTATGTATCAATATTTGTACTAAGCGTTAATGGCTCTCTAAAATAAACACAGTCCATTTCATTAAATTATAATGGAAAAGGCCAAGTTTACAATGGATTTTATTAAACAAAATGAATTGGTTATGCATATAATATCAAAATATCAAGAGTTGACGTCTAATTGCAATATTCTAATGCAATATTTACATTTATGGTCTTTAATGTATTGATGATGATGAAAATATCCATGGAAATAATTACATGTTACCACATCAAATGTACAACATTCTTTACATATGGGGTTGCTAAAAATGTAAAAAATATATTATTAATTATGAACTGAAATAACAAAATCAATTTTAATAAGTTGGCACAAAGAAAAGTTTTATTTTACTCATCAAAGGACGAGTAGGGGATGGAATGGGTGGAAAGAACATTGCCTTCATCTGTGCCTGTGAAAGGGGCGGTATCAGAGATAGTGGGGAGAGAATGTATGGCAGCTTGAGAGTCAGGGTTGGAAGGCAGGTGGCTTGACAGGGAGTTGGGGAGGCAGGGTTTGTTGACTGGGAAGGGGTAGCAAGAGCTGATTGATTCAATTGCTCAAATTTGTTGCCTGTCACATATGCGGGCTTGGTGAAACAGATGGATTGGCGTGGGGGGAGGCAGGGGTCCTTTCTGGACTTATCAATATCACTTGCATAGAAGATGATGAGATCAAATAAGTCCTGGACAGACACAGAAGGAAAAAGCTCATAACCCTTATCAATTTGGGTGCACAGTTCATTGTATGTGGCAGGCTTTAAATGCCTGAGAGTGGAACCAAAATTATAGAGACATACATCTTCAAGATGTATGTTGGCGTGATTGATGGGGTAGGACCAACAGGTATGCCCCACAGCCCTGATTTCTTGAGTTGCCCATTCCTGCTGCTCCATCTCCGCACTCAGTACAACTGTGTGCACAGTGTTTTGTGTGGCCCACTCCTCCAGCATGGCCTTGAGCTCCGTCTGGTAGGCATACCCATCTGCAGTGTTTGATATTGTGGAGTAGTGAGTGATGCCCAATGGGGAAACTGCCAAAGAAACCCCAACAAAACAATACAAGATTGGTCCATGCTTGAATACGTCAGACTGGATGCACTTTTCTCCTAAGTCTTGAATACTTGCCAAAATCTTGGCATATGACAGGAAGATTACATCATTACAGGCCCTCATTGCCCTTCCTTTGATAAAATTGATGACAGTAGAATCATAGGGATCAGTGTCCATCAAACTGGGGCCACTGAGAACCTGATTGGATAAGAGTCTGGCAGCAACCACAACACTGTGCATCCACAAACTCACTGTTCTCTTATTGGTGAAGATGCCATGGAGTACCAGTTGAAGACGGACCTGGACCAAGGGCATCTGCGGGTCACGCTCCATAATAGCCATCATGAGAGGGTGGGTTTTTTCACCTTCAGTTGAAGAACGGGCACCAGTTGGGGTCTTCTTGGTAGGGGGCCATAGTTGGCGTGGGCTCACAGGGTTGCAGCCACAGTGGACTTTGCAAACCCCATTGCAGCTGCAATTTCCCCAAGGGACATAAGCATCCCTCACTTTTCAACCATTTTGAGAACAATCTCTGAAGTGATTAATTTTCTTCTGCATCTTGCAGGCTGATTGGCTAGAGGCGGGGTGTGTCTGCCTTGACAACCAGACAGTGCCATCTGATTGGCTGTTTTGGGATTCTGGGCTCTCTGGGTGACTCCATGGCTTAAATGGCTGGTTCCAGATGCCATTATTGATATATGATTTGGGTTAGTAGCTGCCTGTGCGTGATGAGCAAACAGGGCCATGCTTAAGGATACAGCAGAGGAGAAAGAACACACTCCTGGGTGGTACTTGCGGAGGGGCCTGCGGGTTGGGAGTGGCCATAGACAGAGGCTTCACTGTTAAGAGACCCAGTGTAGCCCTGCATGATTTTGTCAAGGCTAGGGAACAGCTTGTTGACTTGGTTGTTATTGAAAAAAGACATAATAAATTTTTATTAAAATTTTAAACTTAAAAAAAGAAGTGTATATTTTAGTCAATTTTATTGTTATATATGGTAAGTTGCTGAATATTATGATCTAAATTTTAGCCGTCCTAAACTGGAATAGGGTGATTTTTGAGAATGCCTGTGATTCCAAAAAGAATCATCACAAATCCACTCTAGATCCTTTGATTTCCTATTTGAGATGCCCATAAATTATACTTATTTCAAATTACTTGCAATTATGATATGAAATTTGGTTCTTGAATTTGACAATCCTGCAATTTCAGATTTGTTAATTTTTACATGATGTCTATGATTTGTTTGACATACAAGAAATCTCAAATTGTACATTAAAAACCCGCATTTCTGATTCATGTATCCCACATTTGTTTGTTGTGTTTTGTCTTTTGTTAGTTGAGTTATCTGCTCAAGAGATTCAAAATCTGCCAATTTAAATAAACCAAAAAAAGTCAAATTAATGTTTTATTTTATTTAATATTTTACTTTTCACTCAGCTGAGTTGCCCAAAAAAGTGATTCAAAATTTGGACCAAGGATTTTACAATCCTGCATTTTTATGTTTAGGTTCTGAATTTATAGTAGCCAGGGACTGGCTTAGAGGAGTTGTCATTCCCCAGAAGTGGTGAGTGGTTAGCCAGAAGCTTGTACTTTTACTGCATACACACAAACTCTTCTAACAACTTCCCAATGACTAGGCAGGCATCCCCACCATACACATGTACTTCAGCGGGCACTAGCCCCTCTGTGGTCTGTACCAATCCTATAAAAACCTGGTAAATTCATTTCCTATAAAATCCCTTATTCTATCTGTCATCTCAAGATGCCTAGTCACTTTTTCTCACTCCTCCTGGGCAGAATTACTGGAGGCAAATCTTCAACAACCTTGACAATAGGTATCCTCCTCCCCTTGGTTATGGTAAAAGATATGGGGTAGCTCACTCATAGGGCCTATATTTTTATCATAGGAAAATTTGGGCAGGGGTTGTAATAGGCTTTTATTCACAGTCAGAAGGAAGATCCCCTTATAAACCTTCTGATTAATGCCTGGATGGGAGATACAATATGGGTTTTCCAATACTTGGAGTCCTTCAACAATCTCTTGGACTCCTTGTACTTGGTCTTGGGCTCCTGCATCTTTATTTTGGGCTCCTGCAATCTGTTACAGCTCATGCTTCTTATCCTTAGCCCTGGATACTGTATCTTAGGCTTCTGCACCTTTAACTTGGTCTTCAGCTCCTTCTGCAGTCCTAGTGGCCTTTGTAATCCACTTGATCCAGCCCCTGTTAAGCCTCAAATAGCTCCCCCCTTTTATAGCTCCTTGTTTCAGTCCAAAATCTCTCTCAGAACTCTTCTTTTCCAAAAATTAAACTATCCAGTTTTTCTCTCTATACAATATATTAAACTTAATAACTTACTTCAGCTAATCAAAGCCCTGAATTTTATGCTTCTGCTTCACATTTTTTAGGCTTTAACTCTCAAGTTAAAGCCCTCAAAACACTGATTAAATAAACCTTGGCTTGCAGTCAATCAGACGCCTCAATTCAACAGTTTTGCCAAAAAGGTTTCCCTGGATGACTTGCTCTTGACCCTGGTTCAAACCCGAAATTGTCTTGCTCCAGGTAAACAACTTCTCCGTGTTTTAAACAGTTTCACTGTGATTTCTGTCATGTTTCTCCAGCAAATCTCAAGTGCTTTCAACTATGTTTCACATAGGGGATTTTTGAACCCTCAATTCTTTAACATTTCTCTGAGTTTCTCCTCATTTTTTTAACGTTTTGCGCCTTTGAACTTGCCCGTTGCTTGTCTCTCAACTCTCATAGTTGTTCTTGGCAAAATTCACATATTTGCCTCACAGTTTTCCCGTCCTGTTTCTGGCCTCTTTCTGGCACCTTTCTTCTTAATTTTAACTATATAAATTTACAGTTTAATCACTGTAAATAATTTCTTTTTAACTTTTTCTTTCTTTATATGATATCTAATTATTTTATATCATATCTTTGGCAGCCTAAAATTCCTATTTAACTTCTTCTTATATTAAAAATTCCTCTCCTAAGACACCAAAATCAGCATTTTAGCTTCTGAATACAGTTTGGATAGTCTTTCTTAGTCATCTTTTAGCCCCATAGCTAGTCCTGCACTATCATCTTCTGGTCTTTTAACCAGCTCTTCAACCATATCTTCCAGCTCTTCAGCTTAACCAGCAATCAGTCCATCTTTGTCCACAAATAGCTCTGTTTAGTCCTCACACAACTTATCCTCACTAGGAACCACCTTGGTTCCACCTGTACAATGAACCCTTTTTGTTTCCAAACTTCAACATGAACCAACAGTCCCTCAACTAGTCTTAACTGTGATCATACAGTCCTTCTTACTAGTCTTCTATGCTGATCCCATGAACCACCTCAGTTCTTTATCTCAGTCCCTGTTACCAGAACCTGTAGACCCAGGCATGAGTCTACATTGAACTGGCGTTTGACTGGGCCCTTGCAAGTGAAAATCCACTTTAGGCCATCCAACCATAGATCAATTAAGTCTATGCCGTTGTTTTTACTCACCCAGATGATTAAGTCTGGGCTTTCAGTTGAAAAGTAATCATCTTTACTTCCCAGAGGTCTGATCACATCAAGTTCTGCAGCTGCTTTCCTGAGCAACTGCCTTGATGACATCCCTGAGCATATCTATGCCCTCCAATGCTCAATTTGGGCTCTCTCCAAAGCTCCCATAGGGACATAAACAAGGACACCCTACCAGTCTGTTAGGTAGGATTCTTGCTCACAGACTTCTTTTAAGTGTATCAGGGTATTTAGAGCCTTCAGAGCTCTTTTCCTCCCTAACAGCCTGCGCTACCTGCCAGGGGTTCAAAACTCACAGCCCTGGTAGGCAAGTCCCCTATCATTCTGGCATAAACTTCTAGACTGGAAGCCTGTGTTACCCACCAGGGTCTAAACATCTTCCAGCTTGAGTAGCACACACTACCCATCAGGCTGGATCACTCCCCACCCCAAGCAGCTAAAGTTCCCTGCTGAGCTATCTTATTCCTCACCCCTAGCAGCCATTGTTCCTTGCTGTGTGAGGACCTCTAGCCCACATCAGCCAATATCTTCTGCTGGGTGGAGAAAAAATCTGCCCCTAGTAGTCTTTACACCTACTAGATAGGCCTTACCTTCCCTAGTGCCATCAGTCCGTACTAGGCCTCTACCTACCACAAACCAACAACACATTGTCAATCTTTGGCATAGCATCTTTATTTGAAGCCAAATCAACCCTTTCCTGAAAAAATGTTTACATGTGGATCATCACAGAATCTTGGTTGCAACACTGGCAGAAAGTAATCCCAGCCTAAAGGCATAATCAAATCTTATTAAACTGATATGTTAAATTGAGCTTTATAATATCTATCATTGGGCAAGGCAACCACATAGCCCTTATTAATACAGATTTTTAAAGCTGGTTGAGATAAACAAAAATAGTTCAGTTCAGAAAAAATAGGTTCATTCACATAAAAATTCAACTTTTTTGATAGAGATAGGAGCTTACCCTATGGAAAATGGGCCCTAATAGGCAAAAATGTCCAGACACGCAATAAATGATGTAAACCAAGATCAAACAAATTATGGATCAACAAGAGATATTCTAATCACTAGAGAAAGT
Organism: Entomophthora muscae; assembly: GCA_014839935.2. Classification (NCBI taxonomy): domain Eukaryota; kingdom Fungi; phylum Entomophthoromycota; class Entomophthoromycetes; order Entomophthorales; family Entomophthoraceae; genus Entomophthora; species Entomophthora muscae. The sequence goes on from QTSX02003682.1 coordinate 49,019, forward strand.
TGATTTCAGTCACAAAGAAACACTATTGTTTTTGCTATGGGTTTTGTGAACAAAATGAGCTCAGCCACTAAAGTGAAAAACTTGATTCAACAATGAGCCCCCATAGCAACTGAAACAGATAACAAAAGCATCAAATATCAAAACAAATAAATGAATCTATACAGTAGTTGTAAAATCTATGGTGACAAACAAAATGAACTCAGATTTAAACAAAATGAATTCAGATTTAAGCAAAATTGAAATGAACCCAAATCTATTGTAAATCAATATAAATTCATTTTTTTATTTTTTTTAAATCTGAGTTTATTTTGTTTGAATCTGGATTGTTTTTGCTTGTTGCCATAGCTTTTAAAACTACTGTAATGATTTTACACGTTTATTCTAATTAAATATACAATATAGAACATGAAATAGGGATATAATATTCTGAGTGTCTATTTTTAAAGGAAAAGTATCAAATAGCTCAAATATATCAATAAATACAGTTAAAAGTTCACATTTACAACCAAAAATAATTAATATATAAAAATTAAAACCTAATGTGGAATAAATGATTTTGACTACAAGCCTTTAGGCTACTTATAGAGATAAATAAAAGTCACATTTTAAAAAAATATAGTTAAAGTGATTCACTCTTGTCAATTATTCTTATTTTATACCAAAGTTGCCATGAATGATATTTTGCTTCTCATATTGAAGTAAGGCCAAAGTCAAGAATCAAACCCTGGACTCATACTCTGTGGCCTGTCAGCTCTGAGGGCCAGGCACCTGGCTTCTCACGTTTTTAAGGATCAAATCCAAGAGTTATTTGATTATGAGCTTTCATGGAAAAGGTGAATGATGAAGCCAGAAGGTATCAAAGCCAAAAGCGCATCACCTAAAGTTCAGACTTACACAGAAGCAGCAGTTTACCAAATGTAGATTTTGGCTAAATCTAAAAATGAACCCACCAATGGCAGTCAGCAGACATTATCTCTCAGTGTTGAGGCTAGAATGCATTTGGTTGGCCCACCTGATTTAAGGAATAATGGTTGTGTCAGGGATTTTGACCAAGCAATGATGCCAATTATAACAGAGCTCATAGATTAGGGTTTTAGCAACCAAACCAATAAATTGGCAGTATAAAAACCAATGATGCCAATTATGATGGAGCTCATGGATATGAATTACAGCTGCAAAATAACATAAATTGGTAGTATAAAACATATGCATATTGAATCAGCAGTAGTCTGCTGACCTGAGCCTTAAATTAGCCAATGATAAGCACTGCCACAGTGCTTAATGATACATGATTTGTCACTGCTCTAATTGGGAAAGGACACAGACACTGCCTAGCAGCTGGATTAGGCGCCAAAGCGCCAAATTACTTTATTGTCAAGCGCTGCTGCACCAAATGAAAATAATTGCAGGCGCCAAAGAGCTTCTTCACTTTTACATTGAGCGCCAAAGCGCTGGGTTCCATTCCCCATAATCTTAAATTCCCATGTTAATCACATTAATAAGTAATAAGCTTGGAGCATGCCAGGAAGGTAAGAAGTGATCATGAAGTAACTCAATTATTCCATGCCAGCAAGGATCACCTGTGGTAGGGGAAGATGAAAATATTCTATTGGTTGACATGCAATAAGCGCCAAACCTAGATTAATAATTACCCAAATAAGGGGCGTGTTAGAATGTCCTAGAAGATATTACTAGCAGCCCAGGAATTAAACTTGCAGAAGATATAAGAAGAATTAATCAATTATAATAAAAAATAATCTTCAACCTTTAATCTTTAATCTGGTTGGCCTTTATCCTAATTCTTAAGTACTTCTTTGTGATCAGAAGTCATTTCTGGGCAATAATAATGTTTTCATTTAATCCTGGCTCTTCTGATACAATACTACTCATATCCTCACACATGACTGCATTCAAGCAAATGCCCTGTGTCCAATAATCTCAAATAACTGTGGTGCTGTAATACAAAACTAGTGATAGGTTGTAAACAGGAAATTTGCTGTTTCTATTTACCAATAATTACTAATCATAAACAGCCTAAATCTGAAGCCTCCTGATGCCCCCAGTTTCCTGTCATCAGACTTCCTGAAGTCCAAGTTCTCACCCCCAAATATTAAACCTAGAAAGAAAGTATAAATCCCCCATCAAGTTTAAATATGATATTAATGTCATTCTGATAATAAATTCTAATGAGCCTTTGGTTCACCCAAATTCTGCCATACTTAGTTCTTTTCCTCTACAATTTTTATAAAGCTAAAAGCTCCAGTGTCCCTGTGATGGTCCACATGTGAGCAGTTTTGCAGGCAAGGGTTGATTTGGCTTCAAATAAAGACGCTATGCTGAAGATTTACAGTGTGTTGTTGGTTTGTTGCAGGTAGAGGACTAGTAGGGAATAATGACTACTAGGGAAGGTAAGGCCTGGCTAGTAGGTGGAAAAAGACTACTAGAGGCAAATGTTGTTCTCACCTGGCAGGAGATACTGGCTGCTGTGGGCTAGAGGTCCTCACCCAGTAGGGAACTGTGGCTGCTTGGGGTGGGGTGTGATTCATCCTGATGGGTAGTGTGTGTGGCAACAGCACCCATGTCAACAATACTGTCAACATGGCCACTGTTGACTCAAAGCTTGAAATCTTCTATAGTTTTTGCTAGTCACGCTAGCTTAATTTTTTTAAAGCGTTCAGGGGTGCAAACCCAGAAACACAACAAAATTGTGGCCATTTTAACACAATTTAATGTTAAGCTTAATAAAAACTCAATTTCACCAAATTTTTCCTTTAAGTTTACTAATAAAAATTAGCTTATTTTTTTATTTGTTTTCACAATGTAAAAGTAAGAATGTTGACACTTTTTAAGCTGAACTTATTTTTAATAATGAAACTGAAACAACTACAATAAAAAAAGCAAGTGCATATTTAAAAATATTTTTATTACATTATTATATTGAAAAAAATATTGCACATACAGTTGATTATTAAAATGTTCATCTTATAAATATATATGTGGCACTTATTCTGGCTTTAATATATTAAGTGGATTGGTGGCTAACAAGGATCCAATAATTTAAGTGTGAGTTACTATGTAGTTTAATATAGAATTTATTATTAAAAATAATTTTGACACTCAGAAATGTTGTTTATTTGCTTGCGATCATCCGCTGGGATGGAGTTAAGCACATTAGAGTGGCGCAATTAAGCTTAAATTACTATGCCACCTCCTATCAAGAATGTTGTAAGTGACGTTGTCAACACTTTACCCTTTTCATTATCTTAACCAATGTGTTAACAACTTTTAGTATACCAAATGGTAAAATTGATAAGGAGCGCCTTTTTGGGAAGCTTCTGATGTGAAATTAAGAAAGAAGAGAAGTATGTTTTATTAGATAATACTTTAGACTTATATAGACATGGCTGTGGCAGAGATTTAGTTGGATTAAACCTAGGGGTTGGTCATGTGCAGGATGAGGTTGAGCCACTGAATACTTGGACAGTCATGTGATATTGCTTGGTTGCCATTCCTGGTATGTCAAACTGTATATTGGAAGGGCACCAAATTGGGCAATGACTGGATGTTGAGTAGGTTGGTGGTAGCCAGAATACTTAACACCAAATCCTTGACAAAATATCATATTAACACTACCCAAATATGATTTTTAATAAAGAAGTAAAAAACTTTGATTATTTTTTTTACTTATTTTCATATTTTATTTTTTAATTTTATCATGTGAGCAAAAATACACAGAGAACAGTTAATATTTTCTAGCCTGGGTAGATTTAATTAAGCGTACTATGTTTTTTCATAGTAACTTTTCAAAAAAGGTGTCAACAGTGACAATATTGTCAATAATGTCTACAATTTTTCTAATTGTCAGTGAGAATTCAGCTTTTTTTACTAATTGTCATTCATAATGCCAGCGCTTTTATCTTTCTCATATATAAAACTTTATGTTTTACATAATAAAATCATCTGATTTTTTGATATGTTGTATTTTTAACTTTTCTTTTTCATATTTTTAATTTTTAAAATAAAAAATATATATAAAGCTACTAATTTTACATAAATATCTTAACTTTTAACTTTTTATTTAAAACTATAATAAAATAAAAACTATACAAGTTTTTTTAACTTTTAAATGCCAATAAAAGCCCTATAAGGTTTAGTTTTTATTTAGTATGTTTTTTAGTTATTTTTTTTGTTTTTTAAATACATTGATTTATTTAAACCCTGTCTCTTATTATTTTAGGACAAGAACACCTCAAAGCAACCAAAGAGTAACAAGCGTCCCTCCAAGCCCACCAAAGCCACCAAGAAGAAGCCTGTCTCATTAAAGAAGGCCACTGTCAGGAATATCCCTGCCATAAACCAGATCCTTACTGGGGTGCAATGCTGGCAAAGAATAGAGGGACTTCATGTCAGAAATACAAAATTTAATGAGGATTCCCCCCCTTTAATTGGGGAAAATAAAAATAGAACAAAAGAAAATGGAACTCAATCAATGCCAGATTAATTTATCATCCAGGCAGGTGCCTGCCAGCACCCTCCACCGACCCCCCAGTGCCCAGCCAGCTTCCAGCAGACTCTTGCCAGCCACCTGCTTGCCCAGACTGACACCAGCAGGCCTACTGTCAGCCTCCCATCTGCCAGCCAGGCCCCAGCCAGCCACCCGCTTGCCCAGCCAGTTGCCAGTGAGCCAGCTGTCAGCCTCCCGCTCACCTGCTTGATCCCTGGGTCCCAGCCAACTACCAGCCACTCACTTAGGACCTATTTCCCACTCCCCAACCAATCAGAAGCGTCCAACAATTACAGCCAATTAGAAAAGTACCTGGATGCAAAGCCAAAATTGAAAACACAATTATACCTCCAGAAGAAGGAGGGAATAATGAGTCACAAACTAAAAATAAGTTTACCACCAACCAACAGGGTGCTAGATCCTAGACCGCATGGGTAGAGTCAAACTCAAGCCAAACCAATGCTCCTTTCAGGAAGCCAGGCATAGGTAGATGCATTGGTTGGCTCAGGACAGAATAAGCTGGGCCAGAGGGTAATGCCCAGCATAGGATGGGTGTAACTTGATAATATAGGATACAGATTGCCCAAGAAAAGACCAGGACCCTGAATTGGGCACAATAGTGTCTACCATTCCCATCAAAATAATGTAGAGTACTCCAAACAGTTGGGTGGTTGTAGTCTTGGCTGCAGTGGGGGTTTCCATTGGGCAGTTGGGTTGCAGGGTTAAGGGCAGAGTCATGGGAACAAAGTAGGTAGGCAGATAATTGTACTTGTCTTTGAATAAGGGCAGCACCTTGATCCTCTTTCCTTCACTTCCTATGTATTCAGTTTCTCTAGTCCTTGCCAAGGGATTGGCAAAGAGAATGGTCTCCAAGTTGTACTCTGCGTAGGCAGGATTGGGCGGGTATTTGGTAAAATGCACAGGTTCAAAGGGGGCTCCTGGGGGACAGTATAGTACCTGGGGAGGGTTGGCAGGTTGATCTCCAGAGGGGGCAGTTGCCCAATGGTCTACTTGGCCGGAGTTAAGATGGAAGATCACTAAGACTAGATAAGGTAAGATTTGTTTTAACCAAAGGTTCATAAAGCTTTATTGTTGAAAATGATAATATGGTCATCACCATACCGCTGGGGCTTTTATACCATGGGTTTTTGCTTCTTCAATTTTTGTAGGTTCAGGTTCACAGGCAAGGCACTGGCAGGGAATGAATCTTGGCTTAGAGTCTTGAGGGCGGCAGATCCAGGTTGTGCCTGCTCTGGTGAACAGAAGTGGCAATGCTTTGTTCCACCACTACTGTTCACCACGTCACCTGAGTAGTTCAGTTGTACTGCCCATTCTGGACAGAAGACTGGCAGCTGCTGGCGGTCTTTGGCAGAGTTAGCAGTAGGCTTTATTTTAACCTCCTCAAGGCAAGCTACAACCTCTGCATAGGTTTGGATCTTTGGTGGCTCAAGGTTGGTATCAATCTGGTGACCATTTGAGGAATTGTCCTTGGGAGACTGGCAGGCCTTGAAGTAACTTGTCAACTTGGGTTTGCAATTTACCAAAGTTGGCAAGTTCCTGTCCACTTTTTGTGACTTTAGTAGTATTTGGAGGGTCAGGGTTTGATTCCAGGGTCTCCAATGTTGATTCCAAACCTCCAGTGATGACGCTTGGCAGATTGGCAGGTTTCTGTTCCTTCTGTTTGGGGTCATCTATCTCTGGTGGTCCAGGGTTTGACCCAACTGGCAGTTGGGCAGTTTCCTGTCTACTCTGATTGACATAAGGCTTTCCCTGAGACCTGGGTTTCAATTCACAGGTTTTCAATACAAGTATTGAAATGTCATTCATGACATAATCCCTTTCCTTCCCAAGGGTCCCCTCCTTCCTAGTCTTTTTTTACAAGGTATTGTTGGATGGCCAGCTGGGCGTTGGGTAGGTTGCTTAATGGTTCCCAGGTGCTTTCCTTGGGCAGTTATCCCTTCCATTTGACATAATACTGTGGCATTTTATAGTGAGTGCAGTCTCCATGAATATATTCAACTTTATATTCCTCAGAGTGTCCTACTTGGATGGGAGAAGGATCAGTCTTGAGTTTCTGGTGGAATAGGGAGTTTCCTTCTTTTTTGAAGAGTGGTGCACGGTGGAAGACATTATGTATCTTCCACAAGCAGGGTAGCTCTAGTTTGAATGCTACTTTTCCCACTAGCTTGGTGATCTTGTAGGGCCTGCTTCTTTGATGGGCTAACTTACAACAGGTAACTATCAGAGGCACGTTTTGTGAATCCAAACATACTTCATCCCCTATCTTTAATGGTTTTCCAGGAATCCTTTTTTGTTGGCAAAATCCTTGTAAGTTTGGACAGCTCTGGTCAGATTCTTAAGACAGGCTTCTTGGGTGTTGTTTATATGTTCAATCCAGGTTTTCCCTGACGTGTTTGTATCTTTACTGGCAATGCTGGGGTCCTAAGATAGGTCAAAACCATAATTGGCTTTAAAGGGGGACATTCTGGTGGATGTGTGGTCTTTGCTGTTGTAGGCGTACTGTGCCATGGGTAGCATCTTGGACCAGTTATATTGGTTGGCTTGGCGTGGCATTATATGTATTGTTCAAGTATTTGATTTGCTTGTTTAGTCTAGCTGTTGGTCTGCGGGTGATAGGAAGTGGATACACAGCGCTTTACTCCTAAGTCTTCATAACCTGAGTCCAATAGTTGGAGGTGATTGGGGGCCTCTATCAGTGATGATTTCTGCTGGAGTGCTGTGTTGGGTCAGGATGCAGTCATGGATGTGTCTAGCTGTCTCAGCGGCGGTGCAGTGGGTAGTGGTAGGGACAAAATAGGACATTTTTGTAAACCTATCTACTATGACTAAAATGGCATTGAACAAATTTGAAGGGGGAAATTCTACAATATAGTCCATTGAAACAGATTGCCAGGGCTCCATTGGTATGTCTAGTGGTCTTAGCAGGTCTTCAGGTTTATATCTACGGGTTTTGGTCTTTCTGCATGTCTCGCAGCCCTCAATGTAGGCAGCCAAGTCTTTATCCATTTGGGGCCAAGCATAATTCTTCTTGATTCCTTGGAGTGTCTTGAGTCTTCCAGGGTGACCAGCCATCTCTGAGTTGTGATAGTCTATGGGAACTTTGGTATTTGTCTTGCCTTTGGGTACATAGATTTGGTTATGCAGTAACAGGGTAGTTTCTTTCAACAAGAATCCTTTCTTGTGGTGGCGGCTCTTGGGGTCAGAGGTCAAATTGACAATGAGTTCTGTTGAGTATTTATCTAATTTCTGTGCCTCAATTATGTTGGGTTTTCAAGCCATTATCTTCATGTACATCAGCTGGATACCTAGGCTGGCAGGGTCAAGAAGTACATGGGTGTTATAGTCTTTGGTCTCAGATGTGGAGGGAATCAAGTCTGCTCTTCTTCTCAGTGCATCAGGTACTATGTTGACTTTCCCAGGTTTATAGTCAATTGCCAGAGTGTAGTTGGCTAGTTCTAGGGCCCATCTGGCCTGTCTCTGGTTCAGCTGTCTGGGTTTAAAGAAGTAAACCAAATTCTTGTGGTCAGTTAGGACTTTTGCTGGGAATTTAGCCCCACATAGATACCAGCGCCAATGTTTCAGGGTCTTCATTAATGCAAGCATCTCATTATTGTAGATTGGGTAGTTTCCTTTGGCTGGCAGCATTTTCTTGGAGTGATATGCTACAGGATGTAGCATACTATCACCTCCTTCCTGAAGAAGGACCCCACCCACCGCAAAGTTGGATACATTGGTTTCCAGTATGAATGGTTTGGATGTATATGGCATGGACAAGACAGGGGCAGAGGCAAAGGCACACTTTGAGGCTTCAAAGGTGGTGGTACATTCTGGGGTCCAGACAAACAGGACCTTGTCAGAGCAAAGACGGGTCAGAGGTAGAGTAATTTGAGAAAACTTTTGGATGAAATCCCTGCAATAATTTGCCAGGCCCAAAAAACTTCTCACATCTTTTCTGCATTTGGGCACCAGCCAGGCAGTTACTGCTTCTAATTTGTCCTGCGCTATGGCAAACCTGCTGGTTTTCACTACATATCCTAGAAATTTGACCTTGGACTGGAAGAATTCACATTTCTTCAGCTTGGCATGTAGGTTGGCCTGTGAGAGTTTCTCCAGTATTTGGTCAATGTGTTGGAGGTGTTCTTTGTGCAAATTGATGTATATGAGAATGTTGTCCAAATATGCAACACAAAATCGGTCAAGGTACTTGCCTAGGACTGTATTGATCATTCTTTGGAAGGTGCTGGGGGCGTTGCACAGGCCAAATGGCATTACTAGGTATTCATATAACACATATCTGGTTTTGAAGGCTGTCTTGTATTTGTCTCTGTCTTTGATTTGGATCTTGTTGAAGGCGTCTATTAGGTCAATCTTCAAATACACCTGGGATCCAGTCAGTACATTGCAGAGATCATCAGCGTTGGGGATGGGATAGCAGTTCTTCACTGTAATATTGTTCAGTTTATGATAGTTTGCACATGGGCGCATTCTGCCATCTTTTTTTCCTACAAACAGCATGGGAGACAAGCAAGGGGCCTTCAATACTCAGATAAAACCCTTTTTAGTCATGTCCTCTAGGTAAGTCTTCAAGGCTACCTGTTTGCGGTGATTGCAGCTATAGATGGGGCCGTGGTGTGGTTGGGTCCCTGGTAACAGGTCTCTTGCGTGGTCATATATTGAATGGCTGGGTAGTTTTATGGCTGCTTCTTTGCTAAACACATATTCCATTTATATAGGGGGTGGGTAGTATTCTGATGCTAGGCTCTATCTTTATGGTTAAGAGTTTGTTGGGCGGCGTTCTGCTGTGGCTCATACAGAAGGGAACAGTATCACAAGATTCAGGTTGTCCCAACATAGCAGTCTGTTCACAATAGTTCAGAATCAGGCCATGTTTTCAGACCAGGAGTTGCCCAGTATTAGGGGGTGGGGTAAACCTGGCAAGAGGATCAAGGGGGTTGGGTACACGTTCTGTCCAATTGTCAAGGGAAGTTATGACAGATCCAGGAAATTTATGCTTGCTTCTTCATTATCCCGGTCTGACTCTTTTATGGTTTGACAGGGAATCCTTTATGTAAGCTTCAATGAGCTTGGATTCCAGGCAATCTTGGTGTTAAACTTGTTACCATCTGGTGATCACTTCCACTTTTTTGCTTCCCATAGTCTTAGCTGCAGACCATCTCTTTCATTCCATGGTAGTCTTATTTCAGTTAAAAGCCAAAAGCATAAACATAAAAAGATTGAGGGGAAAGCAACCATTGTCACACATAAGTATCATTTTTTATTAATTATTATCATGTTTCCATTATATACCAATTGGGGTACATTCAGCTAAAAACCCCTCTGGTTCTGGAATCACCCCTGGATTCCTATCACATGGTTCATGAAATAACGGCGTCATTAAATCCAGATCTTTACCAAAAAGATCTTCACACTATTAACCTATAAGAATGTTCCCTAATACATTCCAGAATTGCCTGATTCTTTCTGTGGAAATGTATTGCTTTGGCTTGAAGCATTCCGGACTTCTGGTGCCAAAACCCTATGGAATATACACATTCCTGATCCAAGCTATTCTTGTTCCAACTGGGAACCAGCTGATCACTCCTGAATGCATAGACATCATTGTCTACATTTAGTTATTTTCACATTTAATGGTTTTTTGCGTTAAAAACCCATTAAAACACTTCAAAACTCAAACCAGGCACCACTGCGGCGCCCAGGAACTTTCCTAGGCGGCGCCCCAGTGCCCCAGCGCCTGAAAAATTGATAGCAGTGCCTTGGCGCTTTGCAAATCCATTAGGCAGTGCAGCAGCACTTTTAACCCAATAAATTTGCTAACACAGCGCTTTTAAACCACAATTTGGGGGTTTACTTTTGGTTAACCTTAACTAAACTTCTTGACATAGTCAAGGCAATTAACCAATATAATTAAATCCTCATTAACTATATTCCAAGCATATATTAATTAACCTTCCCATTTAATTAATCCGTTTGAAGACAACAAGTCTTTACTTAACACAGTCAAGTCCATTTTGGCCCTATGATTAAATCCCCATTAATCATATTCCAGGGTATATATATTAATTAATCTTTCCAGTTAATCAATCAGTTTAAGACACCTAGTCTCATAATCTGAACTGTTCAGATTATTAGTACAGCCCTCAATTAGTACAGCCTAATTGATTCCTGGGTATCAATTAACCTTCATGGTTAATTAGACGGTTTGAGACACCTAGTCTCATAATCTGAATTGTTCAGATTATTCATTACAGCCCTCAATTAGTACAGCCTAATTGATTCCTGGGTATCAATTAATTAACCTTTCCATTTAATAAATTATGTTTGAGACACCTAGCCTCATAATCTGAATCATTCAGATTATTCATTACAGCCCTCAATTAGTACAGCCTAATTGATTCCTGGGTATCAATTAACCTCCATGGTTAATTAGAAAGGTTGAGACACCTAGTCTCATAATATGAATTGTTCAGATTATTCATTTTGGCCCTCAATTAGTACAGCCTAATTGATTCCTGGGTAAGCCATTACTACGCTGGAAAGTCTCTCCAAGGACAATCCTATTGTTTTGAATTTGAACCTATGAAATTCATCACAATTCAGCCTTTTGTGAAATCACAGCCCAATGTGACTGTAGTACAATCACAGAAGTTCTTATTTACATCTGTATCCTGTGTCCAGAGAGCTGTTTCCCATGATTACTTGCAGGCTGTGTTCTGAGGCTTTCAGGCCTAGTTCCTTGGCCAGGCCGGCGTCAATGAAGCTTTTGTCAGCTCCCATATCAATGAAGGCTTCAATCTGGCACTTGATTCCCAATAGTACCATGGTCACTTGGATGAATTTGTAAGTTTGCGCAGAGGTGTTTATTTGTGCCAAGGATACAGGAGAGGTATTCTTTTTGGGGCAAGCTCTGGTGAGATGCCCTGCCTCATGGCAGTAGAAACACAACCATCTTGATAGTGATGTTGTAGTTCTTTGGGGGACATCCCTGGTCAATTTGGCGTTGCAGATCTACCAACACAGATAGGGTACTGGTTCAAACCTTCCTGGTTTAATATCAGTCCTTTTCATAGGGGAAGTAGTTCCTCCAGGCTCAGTGTGAGCAGATGGTGTTTCAACAGATCTTTCATGGCTAAATTATCTCCTTTCCTGAATATAATGGCGGCTAATTCATCCTTGAGTTGGTTGTGAGTCTTCAGTTTAAGGAACTCATTCACATAGGCTTGGATGGGCCAGTTCCCTTGTCAGATCTCCAACAGAGAGTTTGGCGCATAGTATATGGTGCCTTGGTTGTCTCCAGTGGTGTCAGGGACCCACTTGGAAGGGAATAAGCTCCCTAGCTGATGGGCCAAAGCCCCTACATTCAAACCTGCTATTACCAAACCAATAGGAACTGTGACCATTGCAAGGTGTCCCAGGTAAGAAAATCTCCCAAATATAGAACTGAAACAACCAAGTAGATAGTAACCCACCAAATATGTCAAGAGGTAAAAGGAGGCGTAAGGTCTAACCAGAGTAGGTTCAGTAGGCGGTGTAGTAAACAAATGACAATAGTGGAATTTACGTCCCCAATGTCCAGAAGGGTATTTGAACCATCCATGGGCAAGGGATTTCTTTTGGTGGGCGTCATCTGAATAAGAGTTGTACCAGTCAGTTGTAGGTGTTGGGTTTTCCAAGGCCAATACCACTGGCAAGAAGTAAGCTAGAAACCAGTATAGGAATAGAATTCCTCTCATGGCTTCAAAAAATAAGTTATCAGAAAATGAAGGAGTAGCAAGGAGTAGGATAAATCTTTATTGTTGGAACAAAGAGAAACAATAAGAATAACTCACTTAAATACCCTCACAATTAAGCTGGGTCATATAAGTGGCATATTTGAAAATAAGAGGGATTTTCATGGATGGGTAATCAAATTAATACCTTTTCTTAAATGATGATACAGATGGAACTTAATAATATGGATTGTTAGAAGGTTAAAGAGGAGGATCCAAATACAAGACCTGAGGCTGTTCATAATTAAGCGGGTTGTGTGGTGGTCATCACTTGAAACAAAGTACAGAACTTGGCTCATATATAGACTTAATTGTTTCTGGTCAGAAATGAGCACAGCTGTAGCCAATCAAGACGCAAGCAGTAAGTGATGTGGTTAAGCAGCTTATTAACCTTTTCAAAACCTGATTCAAAAGCCAAAGCAAAAGTTGAATGAATAAAATTCATATATAAAGGTAAACTAAGTTGAAAAGTTAGTTCTGTACTAACACTAGGTCTTTCTTTAGGGTTCAGAGTTTGAAACCTGTTGCCCTTATTATTAAAATAAACACTGGACTCCATTTCTTTGTTGTTGTGTTGGTTTGCTGATATTTTTTTGCCAAAATTGTCAATAAAATTCAGGTAGTCAGGGAAATAATCCCTGACAAGTGGCCATCAATTCACTTTCAAATTGGGAGTAATTGAGGCAAAATTTGACATCTTCAGGAGTGGTCTTTCTGAAATATCCAGTGCGTCTCCTGACAGCATGGCGGCCACCCCCAGGAATTTCTCAGTGTCAATGGGGTATGTGTTGGCGTTGGCTTGAAAGTGGAGACAGAGGGCAGGCATGGATTGACAAGCTTCTTCTAAAGTGAGTTTGCCCATCTGGGGCATGTCTACCTTGGTTGTAGTCTGGTTCACTATCACATTTTGTACTTGTGAAGTGGCCGTGTTCTGAGTTCTTCCCCAAGTGCAGGGTCTTTCAATTCTTGGGTGGGTTGGTTCTTCATCCCTGAGAATATCAGGTAGGTAATTGCCTTATGGGTGTAATAAGTGATTATCACAAAAAAGCATAAAAGTTGCCCCAAATGTTAACAACATCTTGGGGCCCAGGTTACCATGTTTATAAAAGATTGTCATAATGTCAGGAAGCCAGGTATAGGTAGATGTATTGGTTGACTTGGGACGGAATATGGCTGGGCCAGAGGGTAATGCCCACCATAGGATGGGAGCTAACTTGATAATATAGGATATGGATATCCCAAGCAAAGCCCAGGGCCCTGAATTGGGCACCATAGTGTCTACCATTCCCGTCAAAGTAATGTAGAGTACTCCAAAAAGTTGGGTGGACATAGTTTTGGCTGTGGTGGGGGTCTCCATTGGGTGGTTGGGTTGTGGGGTTAAGGGCAGAGTCATGAGAACAAAGTAGGCAGGTAGATAATTGTACTTGCCTTTGAATAATAAGGGCGGCACCTCAATCCTCTTTCCTTCACGTCCTATGTATTCAGTTTTCTCTAGCCCTTACCAAGAGATCTGCAATGAGGATGGTCTCTAAGCTGTACTCTGCATAGGCGGGGTTAGGCGGGTATTCAGTAAAATGAACAGGCCAAAAGGGGGCTCCTGGAGGACAGTATAGTGCCTGGGGAGGGTTGGCAGGTTGGTCTCTAGAGGGGGCAGTTGCCTGATGGTCTACTTGGCTGGAGTTAAGATGGAAGATCACTAATACTAGATAAGGTAAGATTTATTTGAACCAAAGGTTCATAAATCTTTCTTGGTGAAAATGACAATATGGCCATCACCATACCGCCAGGGCTTTTATACCATAAGTTTTTGCTTCTTCAATTTTTGCAGGGTTCAGGTTTGCAGACAAGGCACTGGCAGGGAATGGATCTTGGCTTAGAGTCTTGAGGGCGGCAGATCCAGGTTGTGCCTGCTCTGGTAAACAGAAGTGGCAATGCTTTGTTCCACCGCTACTGTTCACTACAACACCTGAGTAGTTCAATTGTACTGCCCATTCTGGACAGAAGACTGGCAGCTGCTGGTGGTCTTTGGTAGAGTTAGCAGTAGGGTTTGTTTTAACCTCCTTAAGGCAAGCTACAGCCTCTGCATAGGTCCAGATCTTTGGTGGCGCAAGGTTGGCAGCAATCTGGTGACCATTTGGGTAATTGTCTTTGGGAGACTGACAGGTCTTGGAGTAACTTGTCAACTTGGGTTTGCAATTTAACAAGTTGGCGGGTTCCTGTCCACTTTGTGTGACTTGAGTAGTCTTTGGAGGGTCAGGGTTTGACTCCAGGGTCTCCAATGTTGATTTCAAACCTCCAGTGATGACGCTTGGCAGGTTGGTAGGTTTCTGTTCCTCCTGTTTGGGGTCATCTATCTCTGGTGGTCCAGGGTTTGACCCAACTGGCGGTTGGGCGGTTTCCTGTCTACTCTGATTGACATAAGGCTTTCCCTGAGACCTGGGTTTCAATTCCCAGGTTTCAATACAAGTATTGAAATGTCATTCATGACAGCTCCTAGGACAAAAATAGATCATGAGAGCAATTTGACTCCCATCCCTCACCTAGAACCAGAACAACCTGCATCTATTGGCTCAACCCAGGAACTTTTAAACCAGTCACAGATAGAAGAAGAACAGGAGTTTGGCCATCTTTCCAAGCCCCAACTGCCATTCCTACATTTCAAGCTTTTAGGACCCCATCTCCTGCTTTTCACTTCCAATTGAAAATCTTTTCACAAGAGAAAGCACTATAAATAAGGGATCCCTCCTCAGTAATAGCTTGTGCTATTAATGAGTTTAATATCCTCAATAAAGCTAAACTTACTTAAACACCTTTAAGTCTACTGTAAATTCAGAACTTGAACGTAAAAATGCGGGATTGTCAAATCCTTGGTCCAAATTCCAAATCACTTTTGCGGGCAACTCAGCTGAGTGAAAACTAAAATATTTAATAAAATCAAACATTTAATTTGACTTTTTTTGATTTATTTAAATTTGAAAATTTCAAATCTCTTGAGTAGATAACTCAACTACAAAAGACAAAAATCAGCAAACAAATGTGGGACACATAAATCAGAAATGCGGGATTCTAATGTACAATTTGAGATTTCCTGTATTTCAAACAAATCTGAAATGGCAGGATTGTCAAATCCAAGAACCAAGTTTTAAATCATAATTGCAAGGAATTTGAAATAAATATAATTTATGGGTGTCTCAAAAGGATGCTAAAGAATCTAGAGTGGATTTGTGCTAATTCTTTTAGGAATCATAGGCATTCTCAAAAATCATCCTATTCCATTTTAGGATGGCTAAAATTTAGATGCTTGATTACAGTAGAATTTTAAAAATGCTAATAATAAAATAGAATTATATATTACAATCTGTTTTTACCATGTTGCCTTTTCCTTGGTGTGTTGATAGTTCATTTGCTGTTGATAAGGTGTTTGCATTTAATTGGATGGTTTCACCTCCAGTTGCCTTGTTAATAGGAAATCAAGCCGCCTCCCCAAGACCAACTGTGGTCGCAGAGGCGGCTTGATTTCCTATTGCCAAGGCAACTGGAGGTGAAACCATCCAAATAAATGAAAACACCTTATCAACAGCAAATGAACTATCAACACACCAAGGAAAAGGCAACATGGTAAAAACAGATTGTAATATATAATTCTATTTTATATTTTTATTTCCTGAAATCTACTGTAATAAAGTATCCTTAATAGCAGTATATGAATACATAGTGCAGTAAACTGATGGTTTATCTTTTCCTCTCCTTTCTTCCTTAAAAATAAGTTTTTTGGCCCCTTGGCTACGCCAGGGGCCAAAAAACTTTTAAAAAATTTCTACTTTATAGGAGAGTAGCTCATAAATCATTATATGGGTTTATGGTTGCTATATTAGTGGTTTAGAGTGCAGAATATTGCATCATTTCCAGTTTAGAAATTTTACATTTCACTTAATTTCATGTCTAAACATGGTTGTTGAGATTGTATTTTCCAATTGATTTTATCCAGAGTGGAGCTTCTTGATTTGGGTTGATTTTTCCTAGTTTCTTACTTTACATTCAATTTGGATTCCAGTTCACACAATTAATATCTGAGTTTACTAGTGGCATTCAAAAGTGATTTGCAATTTGGTTCTTGGATTTTACAATCCTGCAATTTCAAAAAACATAGTTAACTTAATGAAAATGGTTGATGGATTTGAACACTTCAAATCTGATTCCAGTTAATTCATTTTATCCATTGAAAATATGCAGTTTGACTTGAACTTTGCAAAGTGTCTATGAGTTCCTGCATTTTCAAATATTCAAATAAATACTCAAAAAATCAATTTAATTATAAAAAGGCCATCCTGCAAAAGTGATTCAAAATTTGGACCAAGGATTTGACAATCCCGCATTTTTACGTTCAGGTTCTGAATTTACAGTACTTCAATTAGCTTGCCCCAGCCAACCAACTCCAGTCCAAGGAAGATGAATCACCCCATCTTCACAGCTGTACTCACAGCTTGCCTTGGGATTGGAGGATATCAACAGGGACCAGAGTTCTTTGGCCCTTCACCCAAAGGGTTAGGACATGACTACCACTACTCTAATTTCAGAATCTGAACGTAAAAATGCGGGATTGTCAAATCCTTGGTCCAAATTTCAAATCACTTTTTCAGGATAGCCTTTTTTAATTAAATTGAATTCTTTGTATTTTTATTTAGATTTTAAAAATGCGGGAACTCATAGACACTTTGAAAAGTTCAAGTTGAACTGCATATTTCCTATGGACAAAAAATTAACTAGAATCAGATTTGAATTGTTCAAATCCATCAACCATTTCATTAAGTTTACTATGTTTTTTGTAATTGTGGGATTATCAAATCCAAGAGCCAAATTTCAAATCACTTTTGAGTGCCACTAGTAAACTAAGATATTAATTGTGGGAACTGGAATCCAAATTGAATGTACAGTAAGAAACTAGGGCAAATCAACCCAAATCAAGAAGCTCCATTCTGGATAAAATCAAATGAAAAATCCAATCTCAAAACCATGTTTAGACATGAAATTAAGTGAAATATAAAATTGTCTAAACTGGAAATGATGTAATATTCTTCACTCTAAATCCCTAATATAGCAACCACAAAACCATATAATGATATATGGGCTACCCTCCTGATGACGCAAATACTTTTTTAAAAGTTTTATGGCCCCTGGCTATGCCAGGGGCCATAAAACTTACTTTCAAGGAATAAAGGAGGTGAAAAGATAAACCATCAGTTTACTATACTATATATTCATGTATTGCTTTTAAAATATACTGTAATCAAGCATATAAATTTTAGTCACCCTAAAATGGAATATGGTGATTTTTGAGAATGCCTATGATTCCTAAAAGAATTAGCACAAATCCACTCTAGTACCTTTAGCATCCTTTTGAGACACCCATAAATTATATTTATTTTGAATTCACCTCATTTTTGATTTGAAATTTGGTTCTTGGATTTTAAAATCCTGTAATTTCAGATTTGTTAATTTTTACATGATGTCTATGATTTTGTTTGACATCCAGGAAATCTCAAATCATAAATTATAATCCTGCATTTCTGATTCATGTATTCCAAATTTGTTTGCTGAGTTTTGTCTTTTTTTAGTTGAGCTATCTGCTCAAGGGATTTGAAGTTTGCCAATTTAAATAAACCAAATTATTCAAATTAAATGGTTGATTTTATTTAATATTTTGCTTTTCATCAGCTGATTTGCCCACAAAAGTGATTCAAAATTTAGACCAAAGATTTGACAATTCCACATCTTTATGTTCAGGTTCTGAATTTACAGTATGATCCTGGACAGATCAATTCTTCCCACACTGGTTCCTGGTCTCTCCTGGTATCTCCACACTTCACCCTGTCCATTGCAGTGTATACCTATGTACTATGTGCTGACCTACTTTTTAGGGAGATTTGGGAGATACAACATCCACACCAAGGTCCTCTCCTGGTTAATGACCATCTACCTGATTGTCACTGCCCTGACTGGTTTCCAATTTGCCAACCTCCTGCCATACCTGCTGCAAGTAGTACCTATAATGTCTGGGTTTTATACCACTCTCAAGCCCTCCCCAAAGCCTTTGCCAAAGCCCTTCCCTGAGCCCTCTCCCAAGAAAAGCCCCACTCACTCCACTAGGAGAAAAAAAACTGATGGTTCCCTTACAGATCACAGTTTCTACAACTCAGCTTCAGATGAGGAGCCTACTAAGAAGCGGCGCCAAGCCAAGAAGTCCTCTCCAAGGGATAAGTCTCCTACACATAAAGAGCACCAAGGTAAGCCCCCTTCTGCTTCTCCTCCACCAAACTCCCCTCCTTCAAGCTCATCTTGGGATGATACAAAGCCCCATCCTGATTACTTCCCTGGCTTCTGTCATGCTCCTGCTGGACCATAAGACCCTCTTGTGGCCCACAATATCTGCAATGTCAATGGGAAGGTCAAGGTTCCTTCCACCTTGCCAAAATACTTCCCCATAATGAGTGTCAAAGGGGGGCCAGATGTGACCAAAATTGCGGGATAGTATGAAGCTGTTTCTAAATGATGGGGAATTAACACCCAAATCCACATATAATTAATGATTAACCACCAGCGTGGCTTCAGATATTGTTTTTTGAGATTTCCAATTGAGATACTAGGATTAAGTAAAATAATTAATCTTAACCAAAGTAGCCAAAGATAAAAAGCCTGTGAAAACATCAGAGTGTTTTCATAATAAAATTCAGGACATTGATATGCAGCACAATTTTCAGGTTCAAAGACAGGGGAAACCACTCCAAGATTGGTAGGCATAAAATTAACATTGGTAGGTGTTGAAAACAAAGTTCCAACTGCAGGGCCCCATCTTCCAGTAATGATCTGGCTTAGAATCAGATTTTAAGGAATATAGCGCAAGAATCCAACTACAGGATGCATTTAAAAAGTACATTAGACCAAAGGATATTTGATTTTTATTGAGTAAAATTTTAGGAGGACTCAACTCTTAGAGTTGACACAGGGAAAATTATCCAATATATATCAGGAAAATTGACTAAGCAATACCACCTGAGTTTTGACCTCCTATTCCTTCCACATTGTCAAGTGATTATCTGGTCTAGATTGAAAAGAACCCTTGGGTGACCAATTTCTGACAACCATGCTGATTAATAAGTTCATATCTGGTGATTCTTAAGTTACGTCAATTTATCAATGTCAACTTACAGGCGGAATTGGATTTAACCAGCAAACTAGAGCAGCTGTAACCAATTTGCAATCAAATGTTTGATTCAAGTCTTCTAAATCAGTTGGCTTTGTTAAAGGTTTCCTAGCTTTCTGAGCTTTCCTACCTAGCCAACTAATCCCTGGCATTGTGGAACTTACTGTGACACCAGCCATGATAGCAAATGGTTACATATTCTCCTGCAATAAAGCCAACCAGGGCTTTAAGAGCCAGCACTATATCTGTGAGGACCGCTCCTGCCCAGTGCAGCTCAATACTGTATGCTAGGACTTGGTACAAACCATTAAGGGTGAGCATACCTGTATCATGCCCAATACAACCATTGCCTGTCTCGTGAAATGTTACCTTGTGCAGATCATGCCTATCTCCAATGACCTTTCCACCACCCAGATGGCTGTGCTTGCCTGTAAGCACCTCTCCCCCACCAATCTGAAGAGGGTGCTGACCCACACCCAGTTGGTTAAGTTTGTTAGTGATAGGCGCCAAGCCTCAAACTCCCTGGCCAAGAGTACCACCATAATCAAAGACCTGGTCCTTTCTGATGCCCTCGATAAAACCAAAGATGAAGAGATGTTCCTGCTCCATGACAATGGGCAGGAAGTGAAGAATAGGGTCATTTCCTACGCCACAACCCAAAACCTGAAGCAGCTCAACACTGCTACCACCTGGCTTTGTGGTGGCACATTTGAAACCTGCCCAACTCTTTTCAAGAAGCTTTGGGTCCTTCACAGCCAATTTGATGCCCAGGTGATTTCCCTTGTTTTCTTTCTCCTGCCTGATGTAAGAGAGGGGGCTAAACTAACTAAGTTTAACTCTCATCCCGGTGAAACAAACCACCAGGATGCCACCCAGTGGAGGACTGGAACAGTCGCTCAAAGGGGAGACCACAGAGAGGACACAGGGATAGCTGCAGGAAGTACATGTTCAATACCATCAGCATCAAACCAGTGAACAACCAGGGCGTACACGCGGGAGCAGGATGAAGCATCACGAGGGCCTTAAAGGGCACCAAGGCGCTCTTCTCCAGGCCAGGGAGGGGGGAAATTGACATTTTCTTACCCACAGGAGCATGCAAGGAATAGTCAATAACTTCCAAATCCAGATTGTTGCAAGTCAAGATCTTAACCACAGCCTCTCCAGAGAAAAGAAGACCACTGGTGAGGTTCAAGAAGCTAGAAGGATCTAAACCCACAAGCCGCGCAGAAGAGGAGATTTTTTACTACAGATCTGGTGAGGTTGACCACAGGAGCAGCAAAAAAGGAGCCAAGGTAAATACAACAAATTTTATGACTGGGAGTATCATAGTTGCAATCTCTATAAAATTTGGGGAAGATTGATGAGGTTTTAAAAATTGCAAGAAATAAAAATAAGATCAACAGTGGCAACCAAAAGCAGGAAGTCAAGAGGAGCAACAGAGTAGGTTTGGAGAGCTTGGTTGTGGTCTTGGGTGCCTTGGATAGCACAGAAACAAAAAGTGGGTTTGAAAATAAGAAATTTAAAGAAAATTCAAAATAACAATAGATATTATATTGAATATTGACTGTAATTTTAAGTTCAAGAGCTAATTTCAAAAGCAAAAGTGTAATTACAAGGTAACTATACACCCAAGCTTCTGCTAAAGGTCCCAGAAGAGATGTTGGGTTTTAACTGGGTAGGTACAAGGTAAGCTTTAAGAGCACAACTAACACTTTAATCTTTAGACTGTAGAAACTCCAAACTGGGGTTTCAACAAAACTAAAATTAAAATTATTTGCAAACAGTTCCAAACTTTAATCTTATTGGAAAATAGACAAGCAGGGGACTGAAGATCCCCTTGATATGTTAAGAGGAGTGTGTTGCAGGGAAATGGAATCACATGACCCTAGGGCTTGGATCTAATTGGCTGGGGGAGAAATTTTGCTGGCCAGGACCAGGAGGACTGGAAAGTTTCACCCTAATTTCCGCGGTCCCATCTGATTGGCTAGAGGAAATCCCAGGCATTTGGAATTCATCTGGTTTTTTTTTATTACAATGTGGCGTCCCTTGATTGGTTGGATTTGATAGTTTTCAAAAGTGGGTAACACCAGGCCAACAACTAATCCAAATTAATCAAATTTTCTTCCCAGGAGGGAACAACCAGAGGCAATGGATCTGCAGGATAGGCCAGCACAAATCTCTTGTCAACTGTGTGTACCAAATCTCCTAAGGAATTAAGCAGTTTGGCTGATATGTTTGGGCCTTTCTTAGTACAAAGGGGGAAAATGATGCAATCCAAAGACAAAGGTGACAGTGGATTTACACCTGGTGCCATGACAGAGGTCTATGCTAGAGCATTAAAAATTGTCCAGGATGCTTTGAGCTCCCTTCCTGCCAACCAGCTCCCCCTCCCACCCATGCCATAAGGGCCAATCCCTCCTCTGCTGAGAAGGATGAGTCCACCCTAGCTGCAAAGCAGCTAGCTCATGTATGCTCACTCAGGCCAAAGTTGATCATTATGGCCTTTGAGCAAGCCCAGTTCAGATCCTTTGAGGCCACCTTCAATGGAGAAGTACAGGGCTGCTTCTTCCCTTTTAGGCAGGCCCTCATCAAGAATCTCAAGAGCAAGAATGAGCTTTTTGATAAGTATCTTAATGATGGTAAAGGGAAATGCCTCTTTGCCATCACCCAGTTTGCTGCCTTGGCTTTTGTGTGGCCAGAGCAAACTGGGCTTGGCTTAGAGGCCCTCCTGGAAGATGCTTACATCAAGAAGCACTCCACCATTTTCAAGGGCTACCTTGATTACTTTGAGCAACAATGGGTAGGCAAGAAGGTGACTTCCCGGAGAAGAAAGAGCAGGGCCACAGCACCATGGAACTGCCAGAGCGCCTGTCTTAAGGGAGAGATGAAGACCACATCTAGCCTGGAAGTATGGCACAAGCACCTGAAGGTGAAGTTTGGGTCCAAACCTAAGTATAACAAATTCTTCTCCAAGCTGTAAGAGGAGCAGGCCCGGAATATTTCCAAGTTTTGTGACCTGGCCAACTGGGTGGCCCCTAAGAAGAGAAAGAGTAAGGACCAGGGCTACCAGTAGGACGTCCAGAAGGTGGTCAAGAAGAAGTATAAGGTGGCAGAGATCAAGAAGTACCTAGAAGATGTAGCAACTGCTCTTGCTG
Source organism: Entomophthora muscae (assembly GCA_014839935.2). Taxonomy (NCBI): domain Eukaryota; kingdom Fungi; phylum Entomophthoromycota; class Entomophthoromycetes; order Entomophthorales; family Entomophthoraceae; genus Entomophthora; species Entomophthora muscae. The sequence goes on from QTSX02003682.1 coordinate 71,687, forward strand.
GTGGCTTTAATTAGCCCAATAAGCCCTGCTTTGCTTTGCCTGTATATTTATTACTTTTAAATTTTTATATATTTTATTTTTTTTGGATAGTACTAATTTTTTTAGGTATAAATGATAAGTTTAAGATACAGTTTCAATGTGGTTATGTAAGAGATATCTTATATTTTATTAATTTATCTTTAAGGTATGAGATATTTTCAGTTGTGCTTATATAAAGTGTAATAAATTAAAATTATAATTTTCTTATATTTTGTAGTTATTATGATATATAAAATATCTTTATTTTTGGTTCATTTGGATTTTAATTTTTATGGGAATAAAAAATAGTTTTATAATAAAGAGAGTAATTTATATAGTAAATTGAAAAAATACTTGTTTATATCTCCTTATTTTTATTACTTGTGGTATTTTTATTGTTGTATTTATTATATTGAAAATGTTCAGGGTAAAGTGTGCCATTACTTAAAAAAAGTTTCAACATCCAGGAGACAACATTATGTAAAACCAAGTCATCACTTTACTATAGTGTCAACATTTTTAGTGTTGACATGGGTGCTGTTGCCGCATGTGCTACTCAGGCTGGATGTTGTTTAGACCCTGGCAGGTAACGCAGGCTGCCAGGGTAGGAAAGTGTACCAGCATGGTAGGTAACTGGGCTACCAGGGTTATAAGTTTTTGGACCCCTGGCAGTTAATTTGGGCTGCCAGGGAGGGGAGGAGCTTTGAGAGCTTTATGTACCCTGATACACTTACAGGAGGTCTGTGAGCAAGCACTTTACCTAAAAAACTGGTAGGGTGCCCTTGTTTATGTCCCTATGAGAGTTGTGTGGAGATCCCAAAATGAGCATTAGAGGGCATAGATATGCTCAGGGGTATCACCAAGACGGTTGCTTGGGGAAGCAGCTGGAGAACTTGGTGTGGACAGGCCTCTGGGAAGTAAAGCAGATTACTTTACAACTGAAAGCTCAGACTTAATCACCTGGGTGAGTAAAGACAACTGCATAGACTTTAATGATTTATGGTTGGATGGCCTAAGTGATTTCCACTTGTGAGGGCCCAGTTAAACACCAGTAACAATGTAGACTCATTCCTGGGTCTACAGGTTCTGGTAATGGGGACTGAGATTGAGAACCAAGATGTTTCATGGTGTGGGATCAGCAGTGAAGACTAGTAAGGAGGACTGTATGATAACAGTGAAGACTAGTTGAGGGACTGTTAGATCATGTTGAAGTGAAGGACTAGCTGATAATGATACAGGATTGGTGAAGGACTAGGAGATCATGATGCAGGAATAGCTAATCATGATGAAGGATCATTTGGAGGAATAGAGGATCATGATGCAGGAATAGTAAGAGGACCAAAAGAGCAGTATGTAGGAGTAGCTGAAGGACTGGTTTAAGCTGTTTGGTGACTGAAATGAGCTGCTTGAAGACTTAAATAGGCTGTTTGATGACTGAGAAGAACTGATTGTTGGCTGGACTAAAGAACTAGAAAATTTGGTTGAAAAACTGGCTTAAAGACCAGAAGATGATGGTTCAGGACTAGCTGAGGAACTTGAAGATGGCTTTTAAGGACTAGCTGGACTAAATACAAGAACTAGAATGCTGTTTTTGGATTCTTGGGAAAAAGAATTATAGGAAAGAAGCATTTGAATAATGATTTAATGCTGCCAAAAATATAATATGAATAAATAATTAATTATCATATTATTTAAAAAAGAGAGTGAAAAATAGCTTAAAGTGTTTAAACTGTGTTTTTTTAAGACTTTATTGAGTGGAAAGAAGCTGGAAGGAGTCCAGAAACAGAACAGAGAAACAGTGAAAGCAAATATGCAAATTCTGCCAAGAACAACTAGGAGAGGCAAAAGGCAAGCAACAGGCGAGTTCAAAGTTGTGAAATGTTGAAGAAAATGCAGAGAAACTTGGAGAAAAGTTGAAGAATTGAGGGGTTAAAAATCCCCTATGTAAAACATAGGCAAAAGCGCTCAAAATTTGCCAGAGAAACATTACAGGAATTACAATGAAACTGTTTGAAACACATAGCAGTTGTTTATCCATAGAAAGACAGCTTTGGTTTCAAACCATAGTAAAGAGCCAGTCATTTGGGTGAACTGTTTGGCAAAACTGTTGAATCAAGGCGTTTGATTGGCTGCAGGTCAAAGCCTATTTAATCAGTGTTTTGAGGGCTTTGACTTGAGAGTTGAAGCCTAAAAAATGAGGTGCAGAAGCAGAAAATTCAAGGCTTTTATTGGATGAAGTAACTTAAAAGGCTTTAACATATATTATAGAGAGAAAAACTGGATAGTTCAAGCTTTGTAAAACAAGAGTTCTGAGAGAGATGTTGGACTGAAACAAGGAGCTATAAAAAGGGAAGCTATCTGAGGCTTAACAGGGACTGGATCAAATGGATTACAAAGGCCATTAGGACTACAGAAGGAGCTTTAGACCAAGCTAAAGGTGCAGAAGCCCAAGATAAAGAAGCTAGAGCTGGGAATAAAGAACTGGCTGGAAAAAATCACAGGAGCCCAAGACCAAGGTGCAGAAGCCCAAGAGCAAGTACAAGGAGTCCAAGAGATTGTTGGAGGACTCCAAGTATTAGCAAAACCATATTGTATCCCACACCCAGGCAATATATAAGAAGGTTTCTAAGGGGATCTTTTATTCTGAAAGTAAAAAGGCCCATTTTTCACAAGTGACAAACTCCTATTGACCATGCTTACTGGAAAACCTCAACTACAGGATTTGAACCCTGACACCCTGTGGGCCACCAGCCTGCAGGACCAGTTGCCTGGCTACCCACAGATTCTTGGGCAGGAACCAGAACAAGATTACTTCATAAAATCCTTTAAAGTTTGATGAGTCAAAATCACCTATATTGACTGTGGTACTCTTACTACAATAATTAGGAAAAGTCTGTTGGTTGGTTGACAGTCTAGGCTTTAGATAGTGAGATTGTAAGACAATCTAGGTGTTGGTTGATACACTTGGTATTGGACTAGTTGGATACAAGACAAGTGGAGATAATACAGAGTGGTTGGCCCAAAGAACAATAAAGGGTTTAGAGTAATAGCAACAGCAATTACTCAAAAGCAAATCCTTAACAAGTGACTTCTAGTCAAACTTAGTTGGAAATTTAGTTGATGGGAGGAGACTAACCTTTGTAGTCCTTAGATTATACACTCAACAAAGTAATCAATGATGTAGCTTAATATAAGGGGGGTATAACGTATATTTATTGAGAAGAAGAGAAGGGTTTTAAATACTACAACTTAGTTGATAACTCAAGGTAAGCTGGTCATTGCTTGGGGGTTGAGAGAGGGGGAAATGAATGTGAACATGGAAGATCAGCCCAAAAATCAGGAGAAGGTGGAACAGCCCCAGTAGCACAAGGGGGTTAATGAGGCTGAAGGTCAGGGTAGTTGATCTGCAACAAAAGTTGGTGAAAAGGTTGGTGAAGTAAGTTAACTGGGAGTTGGTGTACTTTTGATCTGGAATCAAGTTGTTGGGGTTAAACAATCCAGAAGCTAGTTGTTATCATACACATCCAGAATGATGGCCCTATTGAGAAGACGCTCTGGATCCTATTCAGCCAGGAAGCACTCAACAACAATCAGGATTCCAGAAACCAACTGGTGATGAGTTTCACCCCATTGACACTCCCCACATTAAAGGTTCTTCTTAACCCAGCCAATCAGCGAGCAGGCCTAGCCATAGAACCAAAAATAACTCAGGCCACCACAGAAGGGGAAACAAAGAAATTTCCTAATAAATGTGAGACACCCAGAGATTAACAATTCCACAACCCAGCAAGGAAACTTGAGTATTCTCAGTTTAAACCAGCAAATGAAATAACTCCTCCAATGGATGCCACCAAGGACTGGAAAAACCTGGTAGACGGTAACACATGGGCCAAAGAAATTTGTAAAAGTTCACCCATGACAGATGGGCATACTTATACCCTGGACTGCCAGGAAGTTGCACATAGCCATTCTTGCAATAAAGTGACGTGAACCTTTGGTTCAACCAGTTTATTCCATATTTGATATTAGTTCTTTTTCATTTGCAGTCTACCTCCCGCAGTTCTGCACCTCACACCCATTAACCCCAAAAAACTGCGGACCAGCCGCCTGACCTTTATTGTCCACCAGGAGCTCCCTACGGCCCAGTACATTTTGCCAAGTACCCCCCCCACCCTGCGTATTTGGAGTTCACCCTAGAGTAAATCTTAATCTATGACCCTGAGGCAAGAACTAGAGAGACCAAGACTATTTACAGGGAAGGCCACAAAATCACTATACCTCTCCTGCTATTCCGCAACAAGTACAACCACCTGCCTGTGTATTTAGTCCCAATGACTTTGCCTCTCACCCCACGGCCCAACTGCCCACAAGAATCTGTTGCTGTCAATGAATCCACTTCCACTCAGATATTTGGAGTGAGGTACATCACTGTTACTGGCTTGATAGATTCTATGGCACCTGCCAGAGGACCTTGGGCTCTCCTGGGCAAATTTTTATCTTATATTGTAAAGTTGGCCCCAATCTTGTGGTGGGCCCTCCCTTCCAGGCCTGTGGGGTGTCCGCCTGCAAGTTCCCAGGAACCCCCCACAGGCTGGATCCCTGACATTATAGTGATCTACCTCAAACACGGTAACCTGGGCCCCAAGATGTTGATAACTCTTGGGGTATCTTGTATGCTACTTTTATTGATTTCAGCTTACTATGCATACAAGCTAGCTACCAACCTAATTGCATCAGCAACCCAACATCAAACCAGTACAGAACAGAAAGACGCCCTGCTTGGCGTCAAGAAGACCAAACTTGCAGGTTCAGAACGTTATAGTAAATCAGACTACAATCAAGGTGGACATGCCTCAGATGGGGAATCTCACCTTTGGAGAAGCCATAAGAGCCATGAAAATCCTCTGTCTCCATTTTCAGAATAACACAAACTCATATTCAAATGACACTGAGAAAGTCCTTGGAGTGGCCTCCATGCTCTCCAGTGATGCCTTAGACTGGTTTGGGAAGGCTACCGCCAAGGACGTCAAGTTCTGCCTGGACTACTCCCAATTTAAGAGTAAACTGATGACCACTGTCAACAATCAAGACACCCACCATCACACCCTCATAAGTTTACTAGACATCAGACAAGGACCACACACTCTACAAGCCTACACCAAAGAATTCCTAAAACTGAAAGCCAGAACCCAACTCAAGGACAAGTTATCAGCCATCTTGTACTGCCAAGGAGCCTGTCCTTCCTTGAAGGAGCTCATTAAGCACCATCCCCCTATGCTTGGCCTAGATGAATTACTCCTTTTGTGTAGAGGGTTGAGCCTCAACCAGGAAGGCGCTCCCTCTCACACTCAGTGCACAAATTGAGCCCCAACACCCAACAGAACAGGAATGTCCCCTGATGAACTACAGCGCCACTACTGTGAAGGGTTGTGTTTTTACTGGCACAAAACCAGGCACCTCACTAAGGCTTGCCCCAATAAGAGTGATCCTACGGTTTTTTTAGCACAAATAAACACCTCCACTCAGTCTTAAAATTTTATCCAAGTTGAATTACAAACACTCACAACATCCCAGACTGTGGAAGCTTTCATTGATACCAGAGCTGAAGAGAGTTTTATTGACGCCACCCTTGCAAAGGACCTAGAACTAAAGGCCACCACTGAAGGTGTCAAAGTAATCATGAGAAAAGCTCTCACAACTTGGGATTCAGGTGCGCAACCAAATTGCCATTGAAAATTAGTCAGAACACCTATCCAGAGCTCCCCATCATCCTGAAGGGACTTCTCCATCCCTTGATCCTAGGGGACTCCTGGTCCCAAAGACAGCGCTAATCTACATTTCTGTAATCAAACAGTTGCTTTGAAGGGAGACAAGTTATGTGAAGTGGTGCCATTCCAGCTGGGTCCAACCAGCAAAAGACCCAACACTCTTCTGACCCTGAAAATGGAACCCAGTGTGGGGATTCTACCTGCCTCCTTAGAGAAGTGGAACCACGTTTTCAGTGAGGAAGCAGCAACCCATCTCCCCAGCCACTCAATCTACAATCACGCCATAGACCTGTTACCAAGAACCCAACCATACCACAGCCTCATCTACAGCTGAAACCATTGTTAACAAGTAGCCCTGAAGACATACCTAGAGGACATGACAAAAAAAGATTTCATCTGGGTGTCAAAGGCCCCTTGCTTGTCACCCATGCTGTTTGTAGGGAAGAAAGATGGTGGAATGTGTCCCTGTGTGAACTACTAGAAACTGAACAACATTACAGTGAAGAACTGATATCCTATCTCCAACGCTGACAACCTTTGTGACGTACTGACTGGAGCCCAGACGTACTTGAAAATTGACCTGAGAGACACCTTCAACCAGATCAGAATCAAAGAAGGAGACAAATATAAGACAGCTTTCAAAACCAGATAATGGTTGTACAAATACCTGGTTATGCCATTTGGCTTGTGCAACACCCCCAGTACTTTCCAAAGGATGATCAACTCTGTCCTAGACAAGTATCTTGACCAATTTTGTGTGTTATATTTGGACAACATCCTCATATACAGCAATTCAAATGAAGAACACCTCCAACACCTTGACCAAATACTGGAGAAATTCTCACAGGCCAACCTACATGCCAAGCTGAAGAAATGTGAATTCTTCCAGTCCAAGGTCAAATTCCTGGGATATGTAGTAAAGACTGGTGGGTTTGATATGGAGCAGTACAGAGTGGAAGCAGTGACAGCCTGATTAGTACCCAAATGCAGAAAAGAAGTGAGAAGTTTTTTGGGCCTAGCAAATTATTGCAGGGATTTCATCCAAAAAATTTCTTGGATTACATTGCCCCTGACCCGTCTTTGCTCTGACAAGGTCCAGTTTGTCTGGACTGAGGAGTGCACCTCTGTTTTTGTGACCCTTAAGGAAGCATTCACGTCTTCCCCAGTCCTTGCCATGCCTGACCCATCTAAACCTTTTGTGCTGGAGACGGATGCATATGACTTTGCGGTGAGTGGGGTCCTTCTTCAGGAAGGAAGGAATGGTATGCTACATCCTGTAGCATATTACTCCAAAAAGATGCTACCAGCCAAGGAGAACTACCCAATATACAACAAGGAGATGCTAGCTATAATGAAGACATTGAAGCATTGGCGCAGGTACTTGTGTGGTGATGAACACCCGGTTAAGGTTCTGACAGACCACAAGAACTTAGTCCACTTCTTCAAACCACACCAGCTAAACCAACAACAAGCAAGATGGGCCTTAGAACTGGCTGACTAAACCTTGACCATAGACTGCAAGCTAGGAAAAGTGAATGTGGTACCAGACGCCTTAAGCAGGAGAGCCAACCTGATTCCCTCCTCTGCAGAAATCAAGGACTGCAACACCCATACACTACTAGACCCTGTCAGCCTAGGAATACAACTGAAGTACTTAGAGATTGCTGCCAGCAAACCCAAAATGATAGGAGCTCAGAAACAAGACACCTATTCAACTGAACTAGTTGAAGCCCTGACAAAGGACCCAGATTGCCATCACTCAAAGAAAGGATATTCCCTGAAAGGCGCTACTCTGCTGCTCCACAACAGAATCTGTGTACCCAAAGGCCCAACCCAAAAAAACGTATTGATTGACCACCACAATTCAGAGATGGCAGGCCACCTTGGTAGACACAAATCCCTCTCAAGTATCAAGCAGAACTGCACATGGCCGGGCATGGACAAGGAAGTAGCTGCCTACATCAATGGTTGCAAAACCTGCAGAAGAACCAAGACGTGTTGATCAAAGCCAGAAGGACTACTGAGATCTCTGGAAAACCCTGCTGGACCCTGGAAGTCAATGTTAATGGACTACATATTAGAGCTCCCCCCTTCAAAATCCTTTGATGCAATCCTAGTAATGGTTGACCGCTTCACAAAAATGGCTTACTTCCTCCCAACCACTACCCCCCCACGGCAGCTGAGACTGCCAGACACTTCCACAACCACTTCTTGACACAAAACGGTACTCCAGAAGAAATCATCACCAACTGAGGACCCCAGTTCACTTCTCACTACTGGACCCAAGTGATGAAAGACCTTGGAATAAAACATTGCATGTCAACCTCCTATCACCCACAGATCAACGGACAAACTGAACAGGTAAACCAAATATTGGAACAATACCTCTGATGCAACACCAACAAAGACCAAGACAACTGAGCAGAGATGTTACCCATGGCACAATACGCCTATAACAGCAAAGATCACGCATCCATGGGCATGTCCCCCTTCAAGGCTAACTACGGGTTTGATCCATCATGGGACCCTAGCATTGGCAGCAAGGAACAGAATACAGCAGGACAAACCTGGTTTGAAAAAATACATATCACCCAAGAAATCTGCCTAAGGAACCTGATCCACGCCCTTAAAACTGTCATAGCTGTGCTATTTTTGCAGAGTTACAAGGGGAAAATATTTAGAAGCTAGATAATAAGCTTTATTGAGAGATAGTTATTATATAGTCATAGTAAATCAATGGATAGCAGGAACATGGTTGTTGATCACACGGTTGGATGGAAGAAGGAAGTGGCTTGATTCTGGTAATGAGTCAAGCGCCAAAACAAGGTATCCACTGTAAGGGATCATCATCTGTTCATGTTGATGGATTTGGTAATTTGAGTTGACTTCCTAGTCTGGCTTTGAGTGGCCGGGTAATCAGATTGCAGGTCACAAACCTGCTTGTTTGGAACCTTGCTGACGGGTTGAGCCTGCTGTTTTGACACCCCTCAACTGAAGGTTGGCCTCCTCTGGGGGTAGGTCATCAGGGAGGTTTTCAGGAGCCCAGGCGCTGTACTGGACTAATTGTTAATCTTGGCGGGCAGGGGAGTTTCTTGTTGTTTTTGTCTCACTTTGCAGGGTCTCAGGCAATCATGGTGTAGGGTCTTGTCTTGCTTGTGTTTCCTGAGTCCTTTCATGAGGAAAGTGTTATTGTTGTTTACCATTTGAATGATTGCTGGCCCTACTTTCTTGGGTTGTAGTTTGCTTTTATCAACGTTCATGACCCAAACTTTGTCCCCAACTTCATGTCTATCACAGATAGGGACAAAGGTTTTTTGAAGACGTTCATTTTCTTTTCTGTTTGTTTGCTGTTGGCCTCTATAACGTGAGGGTCTGATCATGGGGGACTTCACTTGGGATTTACAGTTAGGGTTCTGTCAATGCTTGAATGATATTTGGCTATGTGCTGTATACCAACTCAAATGGGCTTTTTCCAGTGGATCTGTTCACTCAGGTTTGGCACACAAGTAGTGCAGTTGGTAGCTGCTTATACCAGTCTTCAGGTCTCCCAGAGGTGAGTTTGGCTAAGGCTTGAGGCTGCCATTTAGCCGCTCTACACGTTCATTGTCCTGTGGGTGGTATGGCGTTGTTACAGTGTGTTTGACCCCATTTTTTGCGAGGTATATGTTGGTGGTTTTGGAGGCCAATTCTTTCCTTCATCAGTTATCAGAAGTTCTGGCTTTCCAAACTTGCTGATTTTCTCCTTGCCAATAAATTGGCATACATAGTTACCAGTATGCTCCCTCACTGCTTGGGCTACTGGCCATCTTGTAGCAAAGTCTATGGCGGTGATGATGTATTTCTTATCATTGTGTTTCCCTGGCATAGGGCCAACAACAACAAGGCCCATACTTTGAAGGGGAGTTGTGTGCGGATGGAAAGTACTGACTTTGGAGGGGTTTTGCTTTTGGGAAACTTTTTGCATACCTCACATTGGTCTAAGACTTCTTGAACGCTGCAATATAAGGTTGGCCACCAGGCCTTGTGCTTAAGGAACTCATTTAGATTTTGGCTCTTGGTGTGTCCAAGGTCTCTGTGATAGCGTAGGATGGTGTCTACCTGCTGGTGCGTGAGGATATAAGGAATGGTTGTTCTGTCAGACATTTTTCTGTGTAGGGTCCCATATACATCAGCAAATAGGTGTTTTTTTTGATAACTGTTTCCTTGGTTATGTCAGTTGTACCAGGGGGGAATCCTCATATTTTGTTTGTAGTACTAAGAGAGGCTAGTCTGGGTTGAGCCCATTTTCCCCTCTTGTGGCACAGACATATAGGCATTAGAGGGCTTCTGCCATGGCATGCTTGGTCCCAGGTTTGTACTGTATGAGCATGTTGAATCTCTCCAAGAGCTCCATCCAGCGGGCTTGGTAGCAAGATAGATTTGCTTGGGTTTTGAAATATATAAGGGACTTGTGGTTGGTTAATGCTGTGAATTCTTCCTGCTGTTCTAGGTAATAGTGCCATTTGACTAGACAGTGCACAATATCCAACAGTTCCTTGTTGTGGATAGGGTATTGACACTTGCCATCTGTCAATTTTTGCAATTCATAAGCTACAGGCAGGAAGTCACCATCATTATTTTTGATTTGTAGTACTCCCCAATGGATTCATCAGAGGCGTCAGTTTCCATTTGGTATTCCCCGTCATGTTAGGGGTATTACAGGATGGAAACCATTGTGAGCTTCTCCTTGAGACTTCTAAAACAGAGGTCACGTTGGGGGATCCACACAAACTTGGGGTTGGTGCCTGTTATGGTGGATAAGGGGGCAGTCAAGACACTACATTCAGGTATGAAGTGTTGTACATAGGCCACCATCCCCAAGAAGGTACAGAGTTCTGACTTATCCTTGGGCAGCGGCATCTTGCATATGGCCTGTATCTTTTGACTGTTGGGTTTGATGCCGTCCTTTGAGACTATGTGTCCCAGGAAGGGTAATTGCTTTCAAAAGAACTGGCACTTGGAGGGGTTGGCCAACAGTTTGTGTTGTGCTGAGGTAGCAAAGACTGCCTCTAGGTCTTTGTGGTGCTTTTCCACCAAGGGGCTGTAGACAATGATATTGTCCAGGTAGACTAGGGCATGCTGTCTATGTGTTGCGCAAATACTTTGTTCATGAAGGTCACAAAGGTGGACAGGGCGTTTATCATGCCAAAGTTGAATTCCACACATTTGTATGAGCTGTATTTAGTGCAGAGGGCTGTTTTGGGGATGTCTTCCTTCTTGATGAAAATCTGGTTGTAGCCTGCAGTCAGATCAATCTTGGAGAAGACTGTGGCTCCTCCCAAGGCATCAAAGAGATTGTCAATTAGTGATAGTGGATAATGATTCTTGATGGTAACTTTGTTTAGAGCTTGGTAGTCTGTGACCAGACGCAAGGTACCGTCCTTCTTGGCCACAAAAAATACGGCAGCCCCAAAAGGAGACTGTGAGGGGCAGATAAGTCCTTTCTCCAACGCCTCCTTGCAATAGGTGCATAGGTTGTTGTCTTTGTTTGGGGTCAGCCTGTAGATAGGGCGCCCTTTGGGGACAGCCCCACCCCTTTGAGTTGGATGGAGTGCTGGGTGTGTTTCTCAGGGAGCAGCTTGGGTGGCGCATCTTTGAAGATTTCTGGATGGTGGGCCACAATTTTATAATCCTGAGGCGTGGAGGTATCCTGCTGATCCTTGAAGTGTATGATCTCGTACTGGCAGTAGTCCCAGTCAATTGCCTTCAGGTTTTCCTTTTCATCCAGGGTCTCTGTGATGCGCACAAAGATGTGGTTGTGTAGGAGTTTGTCCACTGAGTCAGGGTAAATCTGGTGGTTGACACCTTCACGCTTGATGGTCAACACTGAGGTTGCCCAGTCTATGTGGGGGTTGTTCTTTTGCAGCCAGTTGAGTCCCAGTACAATGTCAAATTTGGGAAATTCAATGACAGGACCTTGAATGGTGGAGTGAAGGTTCTCAAGCATGACAGAGAAGGGGGCAGTTTCTCTTATCACAGCAAAGTGGTGTTCATCAGCCAGGACCACGTTTTTAATCTGTAAAGGATTAGTAGCCAGCTTGAACTTGTCCACAAAGCTGCTGTTGACTAGGGTTTGATCTGCACCAAAATCCAGAAGAGCTAAGCCTGTGTAACTTCAAAAACAGAAAGGATAGGACATCAGTTTATTGGGATGCCTGGCAATGGTGTACAGTACCAGGTCCTCCAAGGGCACTCAGATCATTGGGCATTGGTCCACATCCTCAGGCTGGTGCTCATCATTGGGCAAGCCAGGAGTTGTGTGGGGAGAGCTTGGCTTGCTTAATGCTCTCCCTGGGCTTTTCCCTTGTCTTGATTTCCTTGTGTGGTGGTGATACAGAAATGGGTACAATTTGACTGGCCATTGTTCCCACTTCCATGTCCATTTGAACCTGTGGGTTTATGGTTGATGTTATTCTCATTGTTTCCAGGGGTGGTTGAGAGGAGCACCCGCCTGTGTGGGAATCCTTGGGTCTCTCTTTTTTTCCAGTTTGTGCCTTATGGAGGATGTTGAATGTTTGTTCTGCTTTCTCCAATTTGCGGTACAGGATTTGCAGATTGGTCACCTGGTCCAGATTCATGTGTCTCATCACATGCAACTTGAGGGTGTCATATTACATGAGGTGTGTGGCTGGGGTGTTGAAGGCCATTTCAGATGGTGCACAAAGTTGGAGTTCCTTGTAGACACAGGTGAGTTCCTTCATAGTGCCTGTCTAGGTAAGGTTCTTCACTTGGTGTATGATTACAAGCACTGTATCCTTAAGCACAAATCTTGCCCAGAAGTCTTGCTTGAAGGTATCCCGGTTCTTGTTGGTGTGTTCCTCATGCCACTTGTCACACCAGGTGCTAGTGTCATGGGTCAGGCAGATGGAGATTTCCGCAATCCAAAATTGCTGTGGGCATTCCATCTGGGCCAGCTTGCTCTGGGCGGACTAGATTCATGCGGCAGTGTTGTTGTTGCTGGCCCCTGCAAAGGGTTCCAAGGCGGCGCTTTGAAGTCTTTGAGCTATGTAGGCAAGCATGGCGTTTTTGTTGGTTGGTCACAGAATGGAGGAGAGAGCCTGAAAGAGTCCTCGTTCAGACATGGGGTTTAAGGCGGGTAGTGGAATCACCATGTTCTGGTACAGGACAAAACCATTGGGTATCCCAGCACCAGGAGTATACAGGGTCCAGTCAGGCGGGAGGCCAGACATAATTCTGTCAAGGATTTGTTGGCTGCGGCGTGTGCGGGCAACAGGCAGAATTTTTCAAGATAAGATAGGATGGAGAACCTACCTGTGCTTAAATTTTGTAACTGTGCTGTTTTAGCAGAGTTACAAGGGGAAAATTATTTAGAAGCTGGATAATAATCTTTATTGAGAGATAGTGATTATATAGTCATAGTGAATCAATGGATAGCAGGAACATGATTGTTGATCATACAATTTTATGGAAGAAGGAGGTGGCTTGATCCTGGTAATGAGTCAAGCGCCAAAACAAGATATCCACTGTAAAGGATCATCATCTATTCATGTTGTTGGATTTGATAATTTGAGTTGACTTCTAGTCTGGCTTCAAGTGACCAAGTAATCAGATTGTGGGTCACAAACCTACTTGTTTGGAACCTTACTGGCGGGTCAAGCCTGCTGTTTTAACAAGACCTACAAAGTGTTTGCCAACAAGAAAATAGTCCCCAGGAAACCCCTGGAGATAGGCAATGAAGTTTAACTCAACTCATGGAATGTTCCCCTACACATACCCAGTAGGAAGCTAGCTCATAACTTCTGTGGCCCTTACAAGATTATAAAGCAAATAGGAGAAGTGGCGTACAAACTAGAACTGCCGCCTACTTAGAAAATCCACAATGTCTTCCACTAATCACTGCTATTCAAGAAAGAAGAAACCTCCCTTCCCCACCAGAAGATTAAGACCAACCCCTGCCCACCCAGGAGGGATGTACAACCAAATACAAAGTGGAGTGCATCCATGGACACCACCTCCACTAAAAGATCTCACAATACTATGTCAAATGGGTATGTTACCCCCCCCAGAGAGCACCTGGGAACCTGTCTCCAACCTGCCTAACGCACATGGAGCCATACAGCAATACTTGGAAAAGAGGGCTAGGAAAGAGGAGGGCAACAGGAGAGAAGAGGATGATGTCACAAGTGACAAACTCCTATTTACCATGCTTACTGGAAAACCTCAACTACAGGATTTGAACCCTGACACCCTGCAGGCCACCAGCCTGCAGGACCAGTTGCCCGGCTGCCCGCAGATTCTTGGGCAGGAACCAGAACAAGATTTGACTTCAGAAAATCCTTTAAAGCTTGATGAGTCAAAATCACCTATATTGACACTCCCCACATTAAAGGTTCCTCTTAGCCCAGCCAATCAGCAGGTGGGCCTAGCCATAGAACCCAAAATAACTCAGGCCACCATGGAAGGGGAAACAAAGAAACTTCCTATAGAATGCAGGCTGCCCAGAGATTACCAACCCCACAACCCACCAAGGAAACTTGAGTATTCTCAGTTTAAACCAGCTAATGAAATAACTCCCGCAATGGATGCCACCAAGGACTGGAAAAACCTGGTAGACAATAACACATGGGCCAAAGAAATTTGTAAAAGTTCACCCATGACAGATGGGCATACTTATACCCTGGACTTCCAGGAAGTTGCACATAGCCATTCTTGCAATAAAGTGACATGAACCTTTTGTTCAACCAGTTTATTCCATATTTGATATTAGTTCTATTTCATTTACAGTCTACCTCCTGCAGTTCCGCACCTCACACCCATCAACCCCAAAAAACTGCGGACCAGCCGCCTGACCTTTATTGTCTACCAGGAGCTCCCTACGGCCCAGTACATTTTGACAAGTACCCCCCACCCTGTGTATTTGGAGTTCACCCTAGAGGAAATCTTAATCTATGACCCTGAGGCAAGAACTAGAGAGACCAAGACTATTTACAGGGAAGGCCACAAATTACTATACCTCCCCTGCTATTCCGCAACAAGTACAATCACATTCCCGCATATTTGGTCCCAATGACTCTGCCTCAAACCCCATGGCCCAACCGTCTGCAAGAATCTGTTGCTTGCAATGAATCCAATTCCCCTCAGATATTTGGAGTGATGTACATCACTATAACCGGCTTGATAGATTCTATGGTACCTGCCAGCAGACCTTGGGCTCTCCTGGGCAAATCATTATCTTATATTGTAAAGTTGGCCCCAATCTTGTGGTGGGCCCTCCCTGCTGGGCCTGCAGGCCGTCTGCCTGCAAGTTCCCAGGAACCTCCCACAGGCTGGATCCCTGACATTATTTCAACTTCTTTCCAAATTTTCCAGTGATAAATACAAGCACTATGAGTGAATTACCCCATATCTTTTACCCAAGTCAACAGGAGGAAGATACCTATTGTCAAAGTTATAGAAGATTTGCCACCAGTAAGTCTTCCCAGGAGGAGTGGGAGAGATTAACTAGTGTTGTGAATGCTGTCATTCACCATGTTTTGATTTTGCCTTTGTTGGGTTATTTTGATATTGAATCTCTCTCTTTTGTTTTGCCCTTTGAAATGAGGCTGGCTCTGAATTGGGAAATTCAATTGTTCAGTTTCCTGATCTTGCGCAACTCACTTGCCCCACTCATGCGTGTGGCAAGTGATTCTACCGTCCTGCTAGTGTTTTGTGGTATTGTCTACCACTATATATTCCATTTCCCATTCACCAATAAATTAAGTTCTATTACCATTTTTGTCTTTGTGTCTCCACATACTTTGGCACCTCTCTAGCCATGTCTAGCAGATATTATTCAATCAGGACCACAAGGTAATCACATAGCCTTCCCTGCCATTCTAACCAAGACTTAGTACAAATCCAATCCTAAAGTTAGGATTTCCCGTTGTGGATCTGTGCCGCGCCTCAGATCACAACAAAAATGGTTCTCACTACAGGGGCTGTAAGCCCCTTAGTTACCCCTTTTGTAACTACATTTTCAGGTCCTTCACCTCCACCTATACAAGAGTCAACTTCACCTGAAATTACCAGTCCTCCTATTGAGGAAGACATCACAGACCCACCTATTGTCCCTGCTATGCTGAACCTTGGGAGTGGTCCCCGCCTAGTGGCCTACCCTTTGGGTACCCCTGACTTGGAACAAGCCATGGCAGTAGCCCTTAGAATAGCCTGTGATGGGGCTGTCCCTTGCTTCCAGCTTCAGTTCAATTGGGCAGAATACTACAAATTGATTGTAGCTCCACAATTTCCACAGCTTCTCCTCTCAGTGGCTGGCTCTGCTGAACATTTATTGTCCTCCTTTGTACAACCTTCCTTATCTCATCATCAAATAGTATTAGGGCTCCACGTTCAGGAGATTTCATTGCTGCAAGCCGCCGTCACTCATCACTGGGATCAGTTTGCGGCCTACCAGCAGTGGATACATTCCCTTTTTTCCTTAGTATCTAACAATCAGTGCAACTCTATCACCTCCCAATCTTGCTTGGTCACTTCCATTGAAAGAATCTGCCAATCCATCCCCAAGTATGTCAGAGAGCGCCTTCATGAGTTCCACCAGCTGAAACAGCCCTGGCGTGCCCAAATAGACTCTACTTTAAACACCTATCTCATCAACTTTGAACAGCTTGTGCAACAACTTAACAAGTTCAGTGCTTATTCCTTTGATCAATTACAGCAAGTAGCAGTCCATGCTGCAAAGGGCCTCCACAAACTTGGCAAGGACTTTGATCAAGAAAGGGCTGCTACTGCCGCTACCATTGCCAAACTCCAGACTCAAGTAAATGAGCTGTCTGCCTCCAAAGCAGATGTCCTGCCCTCTCCTCCATTTGATGAGTTAGCAGATAGAGAACAGAGACTCTGGGACGCCATTCAAGATTTAAGAGCATCTAATTGCAGTCAGGATTGCCCCCCAAAGCGTCTCAGCCTGACCCTCAAGTGTTTGCTCTGACAGCTCAGGTTGCTAATTTATAACAAGAGGTTGCTACTTTGCGTGAGGCAATGGCGTCTGTTGTTAGTCCACCTGGAGTTGTGGGCAAAGGTGGTTGTTGCACTGACTTTCCAGGAGCCCCCCACAATCATTGTGCTAGAGAGTTGATAGCTCTAGCCAATGAAGTGAACCTCTTGAAGTAAGATCACTCTGAGCTTGATAAAGACGTACAAGAACTGAGTGAAGTGATTGATTCAGTAAATGACAGGTTCACCCCTTGCCTTTTGGTAGGCCCATCTCTTACTTCCCAGCTAGCTGAACTGTCCTTGGTAGTAACAGCACAGGGCCAGCGCCTGGATGTTACTGAGCAGCAGACCACCCTAGCTAATAATTGGGCACCTGCACTGATGAAATCTTGACTACCCTTGAAGAAAGTGTTTGTCAGCTGTGGGCCAGGCAGCTCCCACTGAGTCAGACGCAGAATTCTCACCACACATAAATGTACTTGATAGCAACAATGGCGGCCCACCCCCAGAAGCTCACTTCAAGCCTACCTTTAAGCAAGTCTTTGACCCCAAAACCTCCACCATTGCAGATTTCCTAACTATCTACAAAACTGCCATGAGAAGAGCCTCATATGAGGTTGGGAAGGAACACATTCTGAGATTTCTACACCCAACCTGCCAAGAGGTAGTAGTGCCAGAGCTGCCCACCATTGAAACCTGGGAAGATATGAAGCAACTTCTGATTGACAAATTTGGTGGTGTGCTTAGTTTGGAAGTGAAGAAGGATGCCTTCATGCACATTGCTTTCAAGCCAAAGGAGACCCTAGCTGAATTTGCAGATAGATTCTACATGGAAGGACAACAACTGATCACAAGCCGCCAGTTGACCGCACATGAAGCATACATGGCTTGCGCTCAAGCCCTCAAGGTTAACCAGCTCTTGTGTCTTCACTTCTAAGACCATAAAGCCATGCTTTCTTCTATGAAGAGCATAAAGACACTGTTGCAGGATATGCACCTTACCCATTCTGGGGCAGTTGTGTGGGAGAATTGTGCTGCCTCTACCTTTGGTTTGTCTTCCTGTGGCCCTCACATCCTTACAATGAACTTGCAAAATCCTCCTCAACAACAGGGTTGCCATAACTGTGGACAAATAGGTCACCATTCCAGGGTCTGCACTAACCCTTGAGTTGAAGGAGCTGATCCCAAAGAACAGGCAGGAAAAGAACAGTCAACCTAGAGGCAGAGACGCTTTTGGTTGACAATTCTGCCCAGTCTACTCCAATTCTCCCCTCCATTTCTGACTCTGAGCCTGATGACACTGAGGCTCCTCTCATTCTGCTGCTATTCCACAATATATCTGATGATTCTGACATGGATGATTCTGATATAGAAGATCCTGACGCCTATGGGTATTCTGTCCTGGACTTCCCTGAAACTATTGCAGTCCCTTATAAGCTATGTTCTGGGAAAACTATAATGACTGTCAAGCCTCTGCCTGAAGACAAGGAAGTTGCCTCTCACCCTTACCTCACCCAAGCCAAGAGATCTCCTGTGCTTGTTGAATCTTCCAAAGAAGCTGTCAAGGTTGCTGACACTGTGTTCAAAAACTTCTCTGTCTTGCTCCCTCTCCAGATGGTCTATAAGGAGTTCCTTGGCCTAAGATGCATGATCAAAAAGCGGGACAAAGAACTAGCAGAAGCTTAAGACAATCCGGCTTCCTCCCTCCCTTTGGTTGTACTTCCACTTGTGTGGAAATATCCATCCAAAAGGTGAAAATCAAGACTGTCTTAGACATGGGGTCTCCTGTTAATGTTGTCTCTTTGAAGCTTGTCAAGAAGCTCAAACTTGCACCCAACCTTAACTATCATCAGTTGTATGGCACAGCTGGGCTGTCCATGACTCGCACTATAGAAGCTTATTCTGCTCTGACCATGCGGTTTGGCAAGCTACTCTTGGCTGCACCTGCCGTTGTCTTGGAGAATGAGAGCTACAACCTTCTAGTTGGTACTCAATTCCTTAGGGAATATGATGATATCATCAACTTAAAGGACAGCTACCTCTCTATCTTAGGGTACAAGGTCCCTTTGATCTTTGAAGAGCCAGCTAAAATCCTGGAAAGCACCTCAAGACATGTGCCTTGGAATATCTCACTGATGTTTTCACTTTAAAATACTGTAACCATTCCTCCAACATGAAGTGGCCTCCTATGGCTTGTCCTGCATCTGAAGGATTCCTCTTTTGGCCACTTCTGCTGTGACTATTCCTACTGGGTCTCAGGCTATACTAGACTCCCACATATTGTATGAGCTGCCCAAGGGTACATTCCTAGAGTTGTACTCTCCTCCCTTACCAGGATGCAACAAACCCTATCTATGTCCAGGAATCTTGGATGTCTCTCATAAAGACCCTGTTCAACTGCTGGTTACCAACTTGAATGCTCTCCCCATATAATGTTAAAGAGGGCAGTTTGTTGGCTATAGCAGGTTGTTGAATGCTCCTGACGCCCTATCCCTACATCTCTTTGGTACATTCCAGGACTTTAACTGACCTGAGGATGAGCCACAAGTCCTATCATTATTCACTTCTCAAGACTTCCTGCAGCTATATCTGGTTCAAAAGAAAGAGGTGCTTGACCTACTGGATCAGTTTTAGGATATCTTTGCTAAGGATAGCACTGATTATGATTTAGCCAAAGGCGTCATTCACCAGATTGATACCAGTGATGCTCCCCCTTTTGTGCTAAACCCTACTGCTGCAGTTGCATGGAAGACGCTCAAGTGTCTAAAGAGCTTAAGCAAATTTTAGACACTGGGCTATTAGCTCCTTCTCAAAGTCCATGGGCCTCCCCCTGCTCATACTGAAGAAGAAGGATGGAGGTCATCATATTGTGATGGATTACCAACGCTTGAACTCCTTAACCAAAAAGGATTGCTATCCCCTTACCACGCATTGACAATGCTCTCCACTGCCTTGGGGGCTCTAAGTTTTTCTCTGCCATGGATCTGGCTTCTGGTTACTGGCAAGTTGATCTCTCTCCCAAAGATAGACAGAAGGCTGCGCTCATCACTTCCAAAGGATTGTTTGAGCCTACACAAATGCCACAAGGACTCTACAATGCTCCAGCTACTTTCCAAAAAGCCTTGGATTCCATTCTCTGTGATCTGAAGCTCTCATGTGTTTTAGTATACTTAGATGATATAACTGTCTTCAGTGCTACCTTCACCAATCACCTGGCCCATTTTAAGGAAGTTTTCATAAAAAAATCAAGAGGCTGGCCATAAGTCAAAACCATCTAAATGTGCCTTCTTCAAGGAACATCTTGAGTTCTTGGGGAATGAAGTGACTCAGACAGGAATTTGCCCCATGACTAAGAAAGTTGAGGCCATTGACAAAATGCTTCTGCCCACCAACCTTCAAGAAGTCCAAGTCTTTATGGGCATTATGAGATACTATAGACAGTTCATCCCCAATTTTGCTGACACTAGTGAACCCTTGGTCCAGCTGCTGCGTAATGTCCCCTTTGAATGGACTGCCAGCCAACAACAGACCTTTGAAACCCTCAAACAAAAACTCAAAGAGGCTCCCATCTTAGTATATCCTGAATATAATAAGGAATTCATCCTATATACTGATGCTAGTGACCTGGCTATTGGGGCTATCTTGGCTCAACTGGACAATGAAGGTGTGGATCACCCTGTAGCCTATACCTCTTGTGTCCTGAATAAGCATGAAAAGAACTACAGTGTGACCAAGAAAGAGTGCCTCACTGTTCTGCATGCTATCAATTAGTTCTGTCATTACATTTATGGTACCCATTTCACTGTGGTTACTGACCATGCTTTGCTCAAATGGCAACAACAACTCAAGAAACCAGAAAGACAACTAGTTAGATGTGCTCTCCAACTGCAAGGGTACAACTTCACTGTGCTTCACTGCCCTGGGATTCAACATCAGAATGCTGATGGACTGTTCAGAATGCCCATCCTTGCCCTACACCCTGCTGAGGCTGACTGGTTTTATGAACTAATTGGATATCCTTCATCATGGGAGAATGAGACAGAAGAAGTTTGAGTTGCCCTTTCTAAGTTATCTGAAGACACCCTCATTTGTGACAATCATCTTTTCAAGAAAGTACAAGACCACTACTTGCCCTATGTAAGGCCTAGAGTTGCCTTTTGTTGGTGCTTCAAGATCATAAAGAGACGGGACACAGAGGCGTTGCCAAGACCCATGCCTGGCTCCAGAAGAATTACTTCTGGAAAAATCTTTGCTTGCTGATTCCAGATGTTATTGCTAGTTGCCACAATTACCAACTCCAATGACCTAAAGCCACCATGCATGGTTTTGAGCTAGTCCCTCCTCAACATACATTTCACACTGTCAGTATTAACACTGTGGGTCCTCTCCCTTGCTCTTGCTCTGGTTGCTATTTCATCATAATTGCTGTTGATCATTTTAGCAAGTGGGTAGAAGCTTGCCCTACTAAAGACATCACTGCCAAGACAACTGCCGCCTTTCTGCTGCAAGATGTATTCTTCTGCCATGGTTGTGCTCAAGTGTTGTTGTCTGACAATGGGACTAACTTCAACACCAAGTTGGTAACCTCTGTAATTGAAGCCTTGGGGTCTCATAAGTCTTTCTCTGTCCCCTATAACCCTTCCATCAATGGGGTAGTTGAGCACGCAAACTCAACTCTGGTTTCTATCATGAGGAAACTCACTTACTCTGACACCACCAACTGGTATCTATACTTACCTGCTGATCTCTTTGCCTACTTCCTTAGCAAACATTATATCACTGGGTATTCCCCTTTTGCTATGGTGTATGGTTGTGAAGCCACTACCCTGTTGCTCTTGGGGGCCCCCTACTCTCATCTGATAAGGCCATGGACCCTGATGACCATATCAAGGATCTAATTAACCAAATCATTGACATACAGGCCACTGTCTACACGTCCCCCTATAAGACCAAGCTGCTAGAGCTCTCCCCTGACAATGCCAGGAGATCCCCCCTGCCTGAGTTCAGCATTGGGGACCATGTTCTCTACTATCAACATAGACTGGGAGGACAAGCTCATAAGCTAGAATCCTTGTGGATTGGGCCCTTGGAAGTGACCTTCAAGTGAGGGTCAGAGTATACTGTAAAACTCCTCTCTAGTGATCAACCTTTTGTTCACGTGCATGCCAAGTTCCTCCGCAAGTATCACCCCCCTAAGGCCAATCTAGAGGGGGGCAATGTTGTGAATGCCGCCATTCCCCATGTTTTGATCTTGCCTTTGTTGGGTTATAGCAAGGACAAATCTCTCTCTTTTGCTTTTGCCCTTCAAAATGAGGCTGGCTCCAAATTGGGAAATACAATTGTTCAGTTTCCTGATCCTGCGCAACTCACTTGCCCCACTCATGCTTGTGGCAAGTGATTCTACCGTCCTGGTATTGTTTTGTGGTATTGTCCACCACTATATATTCCATTTCCTATTTTCCAATAAAATTAAGTTCTATTCACATTTTTTCTTTGTGTCTTCACATACTTTGGCGCCTCTCTAGCCATGTCTAGCAGATATTATTCAATCAGGGCCACAAGGTAATCACATAGCCTTCCCTGCCATTCTAACCAAGACTTAGTACAAATCCAATCCTAAGGTTAGGATTTCCCATTGTGACTCTGTGCCACGCCTCAGATCACGGCAACTAGGCATCTGGAGATGACAGATAGGGGAAGAGATTTTATAGGAAAGGAGTTTACTAGGTTGTTGAAAGACTGTTACAGGTCCACAGAGGGGTTGGTGCCAGCTGAGGTACAGGTTCATGGTGGGGATGCCTGCCTAGTGATTGGAAAAGTACTGGAACAGTTTGCAGTCATGCAGGCTAAGGACAAACTTCTAGCAAGCCACCTTCCACTACTAGGAAATGACAACTCCTCCAAGCCAGTCCCTGGCTACAACCCAGGATACACTTTGGGGACTGGTTACCAGGAACCACACAGTCCCTGCCAGTCCTTCTGCCAATTCTGTGGCCCATTTTCCCATTTTATGCTGTCCAGCTGATGCACCCTTTAGACCTGTCTATTTAATCAACTATCCTCCAAATTCTGTCTATTCTAAGTTCAATCTTGAAAGCTTTCTTCTAGACAACTCTTTCTCTAGAACTAGAACTCCTGAACATTTTAATTGTAAAGACATCTGATATAATATCCAACTAAGGCTATTTGGGGATAAGTAAAACTATTCACCTGCCTAGCCATCTAGTCCTCATGACTCCTATTAGGGAGCCAAGAGTAGGTGGAGGCATTGGGTGACTTGGGACAGGGAGCCGCCAGGCTAGTGGGAAGTGCCTACTACAATATAGGCGTTAACTTGATAATGTAGGATAGAGATTGCCCAATCAAGGACCAGGGACCAGAATTTGGCATCAAAGAGTCCACCAAGCCTGTAAGAGTAATGTAAAATACTCCAAATAGCTTTGTAAAAGTAGTGCTGGTGGTGACTGGTTCTACTGGGCAGCCATGTTGAGGGGTCAGCAACGGGTCATGAGAACAAGATAAGTGGGCAGATAATTGTACTTGTCATAGAACAATATGGGTGGCCTCACATACCACTTTCCTTTGTGACCTATAGTTTTGGTAACTCTAGTTCTTTCCAGGTAGTTGGCAAGTAATATGTTCTCCAAGTTGAACCTGGAGTAGGCGGGGTTCAGGGGATATTTGATGAAATGCACTGGTCCAAAGGGTGCACCAGGGGGATAGTTTGCAACGGTAATGGGTCTGTGAGTTGATCACTTAGAAGAGCAGGCGCCTTGGTGCCTACTGGAATAGAGTTGAGATGGAATATTACTAAAAATAAGTAAGGTAGGACTTGCTGAAACTAAAGGTTCATAAATATTTTATTATTGAAAATGACAATATGGTCATCCCCATAATGCTGGTGTTTTATACCATATAGTTTTGCTTCTTCAATTTTTGCAGACTTCAGGTCTGCAGGCAATTCACTGACAGGCCAGGGGCAGTGGGGCAGGGTTTCAAGGGCAAAAAGTTCTTGTTTGGCCAGCTCTGGTGAACAGAAGAGTGATGCTTTGTTCTGCTGCCTCTGTTCTCTACATTGCCTGAGCTGGCCAATTGTATTGCTACTTCTAGATTTGGAACTGGCAGTGTCTGATGCTCATTGGCAGGGCTAGTATCAGGCCTTGTCTTAAACTTCTTTTGACAAGCCATAACTTTTTTGTAGGTCTGGGCTCTCTGTAGTACACAATTGGCGTCAATATAGTTGCCTTTTTTGGAATCTTGCTTACTAAGCCGTTAGGTCTTGGAGCAATTCACCAACTCAAGTCTGTAACCCAGCAAGTTGGTGGGTACCCGTCCTTCCTGGTAAGTACAAGGCATCTCTTGAGGGCCAGGGTTCAAATCCTGGGCTTTAAATACAAGTACTGAAATATCATTCTTGACAACTCCTCCTGTCACCCCCAGATCAACTACCTGCAAGATTCTGTTGCAGCCAATGAGACTACTTCTACTCAAATATTTGAAGTATTGCATATTAACATCAGTGGCCTAGTAGATCCCATGGTTCCCACATCTGAACCTTGGCCCATGCTTGGGTGCTCACTTTTCTACATTATCAAGTTAGCACCAATCCTTTGATGGACATTTCCTTCTGAGCTGGCAGCCTATCCTGCACTTGACTGCCCACCTCACACCTGGTATCATGACAATTTGAGACATTATCTCATACATAAATCAAAAATAATGGCTTATTCTTGCAGATAGATTTGGTGGATTCACTCTTAAAAGAAAAAATACATTTTAAGTTGCCAAAATAATCAAGATTGTCAAAAAGTGAGTTGTTTTGTGTTTGAAAATATCACTTTTGTGACCAGACCAATTTTTTCTCTGGCTTTATCATTTTTTACATGATCACTATCACAGTTGATGTAGATTAATTCAGAATGTGACTGTTTTAGGTTTGTTTTGAATATAGATTACTTTTGTCTGCTGTCTCATTTTTGAGATTCAGCATTTGGTTTTAATTTTGTTGTGTGATTGTCTATTTTTATAATATAGACCTAGATAAGTGGAACTTTTATTGAGGAAATGGACCTTCAACTGGAACCAGTTGAAATATTTTGTATGGCTGGACCAACTTTTCTGAACCAAACCATTTTTTCTTATATCAACAGGTTATAAATTTACTGTAACAGGTGTAATAATCTTTAAATTAAATAAATAATGGCTCTAATCAGGCCAGGAAATCTTTTCACCAGTTATTTTTCTACAACCAACTTTCAGATATACAAATAAAACATACATTTTCCCCTGAATTTTAATACATCTGTCAATATTGGTAAATATAGCAATCCAAATATGATTATTGTATAATTATCATCATTCTTAATTTGCCTTACTTCCAGAATACCTTCCAGAAGCCCTCTCATTCATCTGGAAATAAAGTGACACATTTTAATTTTTAAAATTGTCTTGTGAGGCTACCTGTCATTAAGGACAATTATCTTTTTATGATCCAAAGTATGGAGTAGTAATTTAACCCTGTTGGCTTGGTCTGTGGACCACTAGCCCTCAAGACCAGGTGCTCATGTTTTTTGCTGCTTAATTTCTCTTGTGATTGACCCAAAATTTCTCCTTATGATGTAAATCTGCCTGTTAAACTAACAAATGACATCATTGGGATTAAAAATAGTCATTGCTTCTATACTGATATGGTGCCTTTGATATTTGATCACTTTATAGTGCTATCAGGGGGATCCAATAATCAACTGTCATGCTCTAGTGCCATCTTCCACCTCAGCCTCAGAGCTGCATGACTGCCTGACTTTCAGATAACTGAACCCTTAATTTATGATCTCTAAATATGAAGCCTGACAATAGGAAAGTATATGAGCCTTCAAACCCACACCAGGCTTTAATTAAATTCTGGATTAAAGTGTTATGGACTATTAGTTCTCCCAGATTTTACCCTTGTCAAGTATATACTTCTGGGAAGTATAATAAGCAAAATAAAGGGGGAAATTAAAAAGAGAATAATACTTTATTTGATATGTGTTTAGAGTATTATATGGTATCAAGAGAAGCCACATACTGTCTATGTACCCATGGTGGTGATGAGGCTTGTACAAGTAGTGTTCTGCTTAGGACTCAAAAGGGTTGATCCCTGTAATGTATGGGATTTGATAAGAGTGTCACCTACTTAGTGATTAGTTAGGGAATCACTCAGGGAATTCTGTTGCAATGTGCTGATATGTGATGGGTTTGATGGACATTAAGTTCAAAGTCAGATCCAGAATGTAATTACACATTAGGCAATAGCTCAACCAATCAATTGAAAACTAGTGGATTCCAGAGAATTTTGGATTTCACTCAAATCCTCCCAGCAATTAGGCAAACTGAAGATTAAACAAAGGGGTAACAAACAACACCTTTAATTCTGGAATTGAAGCTCACATCTGGCACTAGAGTCTGGAAACCTAAATAGAGGTGACATCAATAATCCAATCACCCAATCAATCTCTACTTCTGAGTTCAAAAGCAATAGCCAATATTGGTATTGATATTTGATTCTGGTATTGATGCCAAGCCTGGTTTATTACCCGGTTTCCCATCCCATTGTGAGAGAGGGGGGCTAAACTAACTAAGCTTGGCTCCAATTCTGGAGGGAGGACCCACCAGGACACCACCCAGTGCAGGACTGGTATGGACGCTCAAAGGGGTGTCCATAGAGAGGACATGGCAGATAACCAGGGAAAGTAGGAGTCCAAAAGCATCAGAATCACTCCACTAAGGAGCCAGGAAGCACAATTTGGCGGGGACTCTTGGGTACCCAACCCACTCTCCTGGACCTGAGCAACAAGGACCTCAGGAGGGGGGGCATCTGGGAGGGTTGGTGTGGCGGCATAGCGGAGGAAGTTTTGAGGACAGGGAGTTCAAGGTCATCACAGGTGAGACTTCTCACAACATTCTCACTAGTAGCACGGATGTCCTATGCCCATCCAGGGAGGTCCTCAAACACATGCATGAAATGGCTGGGGATACTTCCCACCAAGTGGAAAGAATGAAACACATAACTCCATAGTTCTGAGGAAGTGGTCCAAACCAGCACCAGAGCAGGGGCCAGGGTAAAAGTCATAAATTTCATAAATGAGACCAGCATTTTACTCTAAAAAAGCGGAACACAAGCACAACAAAAACTTTTGGTGGTATGATGACTTTGGCAGAAGAGAGAACAAGAAACAGAGCAAAAGGGGACCCACAAGAGGTGTTTGAAATTGATAGGCAACAATTTACAGCTATATGCTTTAAGATAAAGCAAAAGAGTATAATCAAAGTGTATAGTGAAAAGGAGGAGACAACAAAGCAAACAAAGAGCAAAATTAAAATTAAAGTAAGTATATATTAAAGATTGAATACTAATTTTAAAGTTTGAGTTAAGTTTTTGAAAGCAAGTGAGGTAAGTGGTTTTAATAAAGTTAATCTCAACTCTAGGAGCTCTGAAGACAACACTGGGGACCAGGTAAAGGCCAGGAAGGTAAGGAATGGTAAAGAAACTACTAACAAAGCCAGAGAAACAAAGGAGACCAAACAAAAGTCACAAGTAAAATCTGAAAGTTTGTGAAAGTATAAAATTTTAATTGATAGAATGAGCAAGCAGGGGACTTTCAGTCCCCTGTCTTGCTTTAAAGGTAGAATTTGAATTCAAGGGTCACCTGACCCAGGGCTGGAACTTGATTGGCTTGCAGAGAAATTTTGCAGAGGGGGGGTCCAAAGGGTTGGAGAGTTTCTCATTGATTTCTGGCTTTAACTCTGATTGGTTGGCATTGCTGGAGTGAGTTAAATCAGCATTCAATCCAGTTGGATTGGCATTTAAAGAATTGGCAGTAGCACGACCTGAATGCTTAGACTTAATTAATTTCAAGTGTGGACGGGCCCAAGCCAAAAAATAGTCTAAATTAATTAGAGATTCCTCCCAAGTGAGAACCAAGTTCATCACATTGGTAATTACCACCTGGGAAGGGTATGCCAACACAAATCTCTCATCAATTGTATGGGCTAAATCCTCAAGGGAATTAAGGGGCTTGGCCAGCTTCTGAGCATATTTCTTTGTGCGGCGTGGGAAAATTGTCCTATCCAGGGCTAAAGGGGGGGAGTGATTTTACACCCATCCCATCAATTCTCCTTCTCCCAATTTCCCACTCTTCTATATATACTTGGTGAATATACTAAATAAAGACAAGTTTTTATCCCCATCTATTGTTCAATCCTACTTTGGTTTTACTACTCTGTTTTCAGGTATAGCAATTGAAAAATTACCAGGGCTAATTATTGCTAGCTTAACCCAACATTCTGCACTTGCAACAATCAATTTCCCAAGAGGGGATAATTAAAGATGTTGCAGCACCATATTTTATTTTTTACTCTGTCATTTGAATACTGTACCTTCCAGCCTGGTTAACTAACCTAACTCTACCTGTAATCCAACCCACCTACAGTTTGCAGACTCCCTGGTTCTTCATCCAGACCAGTTTGATTTATAGATTATCCCCTCAAACTGAGTTTCAAGGACTACACCCTAGAAAATATTCTACTATATGATCCCCTGGCCTGTCAGGGCCCCAAGGGTCTTGACTGGTTTCCATCTGACTGAACTCAATATTTAAATCAAACTAAATTAAAACTTTATTTCAAGGCTAACTTAGAATGATCACAAGCTAATCATTGGGGGAATCATCTATTTATACCACTTGACTTGGGCCTTCAGACTCTTCTTGACTCTTCTAGACGGATTCAGTGGCTCTAATTGTGGCATCAGACTGGAGGTTTGGCTCAACTTCTGAATAGCATCAACAAATTTTCTGAAAGGCAGTTTCTCTATCATGATTGAAGCATTTAGCTCATCTAAAAATACTCCTAATTGATTCTTCTGTCCTCTGGCTTTGAAAGGCAGGTTTGAAAATCCAAACCCAGTCCCTAGATGGCAAATTATGCTTGAATTACTAAGATGATGTAATTCTAGCGCAGGGCTCTGCAGCATAATCTGATGCTTATCTAATTTTAGCACTATTTGATTCTCCTGGTCTGTGGCTTCAAAACATGGGGTTGGCTGTCCAAACACAATCACTAGAAGCCGAGCTATGCTCACATCCCATATCAACGTATTCTTTGATCCAGGACCCAATCTTTTTGCCAATTTGCACTGTTTGAATGTGTCAGTTGGTTCTAATACTTTAACTGGCTGTATCTCGGGGCCTAGGGCAGCTAGAGACAAGTCCAAGGCGTCATTTTGAAGCTTAGAGTCAGGGGCATCTTTAGAATTTACTTGGAAAAGACATTTACCAACAAGCTTATAAGGCCAGATCCCGACATGGCTGTACTAGAGAGCACTCAAGATTCAACTGTAAGAGCATATTATCCACCACTGAATTTGTATTGGGTCCATGCTCATCTATCCCCACTTAAATTGGCTGATTTCTATAAGACTCTTATTTTTTGAATAATCTTACTTCAAAAACTTGGTAAGCTTTGCCTCCATAGTTTCCACCCTCTTGCTTGTTTCTCTGTTATTGTCCCTCCACTTGGTAAGCATTTCCACACTTGTCTCTTCCGGTAATATTGACCCTTTGATCCCACAGTTTTCTGCTAACTTCATTTGTTGAAAGGCTCTGTCAAAGCTGCACATTATATCCAACAGGTTCCAGGGGTATATCCTGTTTCCCTGTGCTGGCATACTGTTCCTTGAAAAGTATTTGGCATATAGTTCCCTAAAGGTGGCTTTTACCTCTGCCAACAGTTCCCTGTCAGAGACCCACTTAAGAGGGAACGATTCTCCAATCTTGTGAGTCAAGGCCCCTAAGTTAAACCCTGCTATGACCAAACCAATAAGCATTGTAACCATAGCAAGGTGGCCAAAGTGGACCAAGTAGGTAAACCTGCCCATCATAGAGCTGAACCTGCCCAACAGATAGTATCCTACTAAGTACGTTAACAGGTAGAAGGATGTGTTAGGTCTACCAACAAAGGTTCAACTGGAGAAGGTGGAGTGGTGGAGTGGCCATAATGAAACTTTCTTCCCCAGTGACCTGAGAGATACTTGAACCAACCATTAGCCAAGGACTCCTTATGGTGGGAATCATCAGGGGAGGAGTTATACCAGTCTTTGGTTGAAGTTAGATTTCCCAAGGCCAACACAACAGATAGGAAGGGAACTAGAAACCAGAACAGGAAGAAACTTTCCTGCATGGCTTCAAAGAAGGGACTTACAAGTAAGTGTGATCAAATTAAATACAAGGAAAATCTTTATTGTTGGAACAAGTATGAATGATAGAAGCTGCTCACTTAAATACCCCAAAATAGGCTGGAACAGTTTAAGAGGATCCTGGGATATGAGGAGATTTACCAATGAATTTCATGAAGATAATAATTAAAAATAATACCTGTCTCAGATGTGCATCAATTTGTGGCTTAATAACATATATGATTAAAAGCTTATAGGAGAGGCACCAAGAGCCAGCCACAAGATTGGAGACATTAAAATTTGATAAGCTTAATAACAGGGCAGATCAAGTACAGAGCCTTATTTTCATATAGAACCAGTAAATTCAAGAGCGGCAAGAAAGATGAAAGCAATCAATCAGCTTTTGAGCAGTAAGTGACATGTATTAATGAACTAATAACACGTGTGGAAGCAAAGTCAAAGTCAGAAGCAGAAGGTGAATGAATTGAATCAATATATATAGGTAATTTAAGTTGAACTTTAGACCATAAACTAACGGCTGGCTTCACATTAGGGTCCCAGGTTTAATCCCTGTCTTGGGCAGTGTTGACCCAAGTTGATTGAGTGTTAAATTCTATGCTGGTTTCTGGATCTCTCAAAACTGATAAAATTGGACTATTACCATTAAAAGAAATATTGCTGTAGCCAGGGAAAAATTCCCTGGCATTCCCTGGGTGATGTCTTTGCCACTTCAAGATCCCCCCAAAGAGTCTTCTAAAGACTTCTCAGGGATCTCCTTTTATAGCCTGAAACTCTCACTCTTGATACACTAAATTTTGCCTTATTGAAACAAACATGATATACATAATGCAGCTTGAAAATATAATGAGGGAAAAGCAACAGTTGCCAACTAGATATCTTTTTAATATATCTGTTGAAACAGTGGGGTTGACCCCCAGGAAAAGTTCTGCACAAGAGACCCTGTGCCACCCAAATTGACTTCCCCACAACCTGAAGCCAAATGGGGAAGTTGACTTGGGGGTCCAAACAAAGCAAAAAAAACAGTGATAATCTCTGCTCAGTGGACAGCTCAATTTGGCAGTTGACTTGTTATAAGGATCAAGCTACCCCCTGTCCAATCCAATTTCTTGATCACAGCCATGCTCCTCTTAAAATGATCCCCTCAAACTATATACAGTAATTTTCAACCCTGTTGAGATAAACAGAAGATCTCAGTCTAAGAACGAAACCAACTCAGTCTAAAAGTGAAATCAAATTGGATCCAGATCTATTGTAATTTAATATAAATTCCTTGATTTTTGATTTTGCTTTAGACTGAGTTGGTTTCGTTCTTAGACTGAGATTTTTTTGTTTATCTCAACAGGTTTGAAAGCTACTGTACATCTCAATAAAGATAATTATCTAGTTCCCAAATTATTTTCCCCTTGTACCTTGTCAATGCAGTACAGTTATGACACTGTTGTTTATCTAGTGTCAAAATTTTAGCTTAGCTTAGTGTGTCTTTTTATTAGCTGCCAAAGCTAACAAACAACTGGATCTGGTTTTTTGTCGGAAATTTGGTTTGATTTTATCTGGATTTAGTTGGAGTGACAGAGGACCAGTGTGTTTAATGCTGGTTGATGGAAAGTTGGGCAAAAGAACAAAAATCGATGTAATATCTTCCTGCCCCAATAGACCAAGTGGATTCACCTAGTAGAAGTCAAAAAGTGCCACTAATCGCTTTCTGGAGCCAGAGCCAAGGTCGGTCACGCTTGGCAACACCAAAGTTTTAGGGATCATAAAGGTCGAGATTCACCAAGTGGCAGCCTTGGTGCTTTTACAGATACTTGAAGGTAAGTGATAGCTGGGGTTAATAAAGGATTTATGGGGGTAAATGCCTGATTTTAGGCTGTACTGTTTGATTGCTGAGGATATCCTTTAAGTAGCCGTATGGTTTTGTAGCTTTAGGTTAAATAAGGGATTTCTTGTGGCTGGGGAGACTCGTGTTAGTTTATGTGGTCAGTAACCTCTGCTTAAGTTTGAAATACTCGTCTTAGATGTAGTAGGTGCCTATTTTACTTGTTTCGATAGGGTGTTTTTAAGTAGATTTGCTTTTGGTACACAGAAAATCTCATTTCAATATGGAGATAACATACATGGTCAAACTCTTTTTTGGAAAGGCTGTCCTACTGACATGAAGTCTTTGCTCTAAATGACGAGGGTGTTATATCCTTCTTGATGCATAGATGGAAGGTTTGAATCCAGTAGTTTTTTATATATCCAGGATGAAAATTTACATGGAAGCTTACCTGGTTGCCTTGTATCGAGATGGCTCAGATGAACTTCATTATATAAAAATTAACAGCCCCGTTCCAAAGCTTGATGGGTTTGATCAATTTTTAAACCTCATCGAGGCGAATACCTATTTTGGACGTATTTAAAAGTTTATCATCCTTCTAGCTTAACAAACCATGGGTAACTCAGGTTTGGATGAAAGCGGCTCTCCCGTAACCCTGAGAACGGTGGCGGAAGTTCGGGCTTGGCGTAAAGGAAAGGATAGTGTTGGGTTTGTTCCTACGATGGGAGCACTTCATCAAGGACACCTTGATCTGGGTAAGCTATGTGGCATGACTTTATTTGAACTTTAGCGTTTAAAGAGCTGGTTTGTTTGAACTGACGAACGATTTGAGTCTCAGAAATTAAATATTTCGCCATTCGTTACACTAGACAATAGATCTTGGTGTTAGTTGTGCTATCAAACTTAAACAATATTTAGTTTCGTGTGCCAAGGAACAAAATGACTTTGTAATCGTGAGTATTTTTGTGAATCCTAGCCAGTTTGCGCCACATGAGGATCTGGACAAGTACCCTCGGGATATCGAGTCAGACTTAATAAAGCTCCGCGGGCTCGCAGATGCAGTCTTTGTACCTCCTGTCAGTGAGATGTATCCTAGTGGGATTGTCCTAGATGTTTCGAATCAGAGTGGAACATTTGTCGAGGTGCTAGGGAAATCACATCAGATGGAAGGCGCCATCCGCCCCCATTTCTTCCGCGGCGTTGCTACTGTTGTGACTAAACTGCTTAACATTGTCCAACCTACTCAGCTCTTTTTGGGTCAGAAGGATGTTCAACAGTGTGTGGTCGTTAAGGCATTGATAAGTGATCTATGCTTGGATGTCAAGCCTGTAGTTGTCCCTATAAGACGCGAGGATTCAGGCCTGGCCATGTCTTCTCGTAACCAGTACCTCGATTCGGAATGTAGAGCGGCTTTAGCGCCTATACTTTACAAAGGGCTCCTTAGCGCCCTTGACGCATTTAAATCCGGTAGATTTGATCGCAAATCACTTCTTGAGTGTGCCACTGAGATCATTACACAGAAGCCAGATGTTCACTTGGAATACCTAAGCCTTGCACACCCCGTCTCCCTTGCTGAGCTGGAATCTATTGGCAGTGATGGCGCCATTCTTTCTGGGGCGATGCGTGTCGGTGCGGCTCAAGTTAGAATTATCGACAATATCCTCCTTGGTTGCAACTTGTAAAGCTATTCTAGCCCACGCTACTTTGCCTCAAAGAGTTAGTAATTGATATTAAAAATTAGCACGATATTGCCTTTAATTTTTTAATGAAAGCTGATTGTATTTTAAAATCATATAGCTGTGGTTTAATGTTGCCGTCAATCCTATTGATCAATTGCCTTGTACGGCTTAGGAAAGATACATGCTTTGATTAACAGTCCTACATTCCATACCTTTTGGTTATAACTTCACCAACATGAGATTGAAATAGATTTTTACAAGTTACAGCTGGAACCCAAAACTAAATATTTTATTACAGGGGTGAAAATTGAGTTCGCGATATTTAAGAGGGATTGAATCTTTTAAACATCTGGTATATCCAGCTACCGTTTTAAAGCAGCTGTTTGATGAATTATTTGACAAATACAACCAATAGCATAGTAGTTTTCAAGGATGTGGGGATATATATTTCTAAAAAACAAAAAAGGTTGAACCTATGTTGATTAACAATAGGAGGGTTCGTTGCATTTAAACCAAGTTCTTTTTGTTTTAGGCTGTAATGATTTATCTCCACAGCTTTGAAAGGTACTAAAGATGAACGCTTTCAATAAATCTTATCGGGGGTTAGAATAAAAACATATTGGATTAGCTAGCCTTCTATCTTTAAGTACTTTTGTTAGCCCTACATTTTTAACAATATTTTAAAAGGGATTTAGAAGTGTCCCAGAACACAACGTCAAAGTAAATGCTGAAATCCGGTTTAAAAGCGTTATGCTTAGTTAAGCAAAAGCTTGCTATTTTATTAACAACTTGTAACAATAGATGTTTGAAAGCGTTCTAGACAAGCAAATGCACCAACCCTTTTAACAGCATTTAATGAAAATAAACGATGAGCTGTGTACCTTGGAGAGGAAAATGATATTCCCCTTTATAATGGCAAAGTTGACCCTTTTATTAATAGTTATTCCATTTTAACTTCTTTGGGCACTACTGGGCTTACAGGCAGGGGATCTTGGTTGGGAAGACGCTTAAGCTTGAAGCGACATACTAGGTAGCCTGAGCTTCCTCTTTCACGCCATACTTTGATTACCTTGTATAGTCCATCATATCTGTACCTATTCAAGTTAGCTTTGTTCAAGTTCATTTTTACCCTTCTGCAGGTGCATAGGGAGAGTCGAGCTTATACCCACGGATAACACGGACGGGCTTTTCGGTCTCATGAGAGATCTTCAAAGCCAAGTTATTGCGTTCAAATACTTGGTCTGAGCTCTGGGGAGCTGTCCTAAGATTCTTTGGCTTATTTTTTGTCCCTCTCAGATCTCGACCACCCGAACCAGTATAAGTAAACACTTCCCCTTCATCCACATCATCTTCATAACCCTAGAGAAATCAATTGTTTGAAAACCAGTCAAAATACCCCAGATAAAGCAATACTGTAACAGCCTAGCTCCTGACTTCCGGCAATACCTGAAACGGTAGGCCTTTTAAAGAACTAAGTATGGAGAAAAATTATATAAAAACCTGTGCACTCCACAATAACTTGCTTCCATTCCTGAAGTCCCAGGTCGTGCCGATAGGGATGCCTGGAATGGCACCAAAAACGTTACCACGCTCCCATTTAGGATACTTGCTCTTGTAAGCCGAGACTTCATTTTCCTCACTTGAAAAGTACTCGGTTTCAAAAGTCTTTTTAACGCTTGCCTCTCTGGATCTAAACTGGTACCGGGAGGGTAGCTTAACCGCTTCCCTTTTCCTGAGCGACATGCGAGTTTTCTCAAACGCCTTCTCCTTTATAGCTTTCTCCTTCTTTACAATAGGGGCAACCCTAGGCTGAATGCCCAGCTCAGAAAGTTTCTCATTGTTCTCGCGGATTTGGCGCAGCCGCTTCTCCTCGTATTCCGAAAGCTGTGCTCCTTTTGTTGCGACCATAGTTTGAAGAACAGTACGATCAAAACAGGTATAGAATATGCTGCTACTGCAATGATAGAGTAGCCTACAACTCCAGAAATAAATTTCTTGTCGGGGGTGATTGCAAAACTTTTTAAACTAGGCAAATATTACGCCAGCCAATCATGGTGAATCGCAACCGAGTAAATCGTTCCAGAGTTGCAACAGCTAAGCTGATTCCGATATAAATGGAAGCCAAATAATTACACCACTACCAGCATTGATTAAGCCAAGCTAATGATGAAACTACTCAGCTGTTTGCTAAACCTTTTTGGGCTCAAATCAAATCAAACCGGATCAATCCTAAACCCAAGCCTTATTTCTAAGCGAAGAACTCGTTATCCAAGGTAGCTGCACATCTAAGCCATGAATAAGTTACATCTTATACTTACTCCCATATATTTAACTGGACCTTGGATGCATCATCCCTTCCTTATCACAAGGAACCCTACTGTCGCGCTTTTTTGCTTTAAAGCGCCACAATTATTGAGATTATAGGGCACAGGACATTTGCCAGGATACAGTCATATGTGAGGATATCGGTAGTACTGTATCAGAAGAGCC
This sequence comes from Entomophthora muscae, assembly GCA_014839935.2. Lineage (NCBI taxonomy): Eukaryota > Fungi > Entomophthoromycota > Entomophthoromycetes > Entomophthorales > Entomophthoraceae > Entomophthora > Entomophthora muscae. Next base: position 107,681 of record QTSX02003682.1, read on the forward strand.
AGGATTGAATGGAACCATGATTATTGCTCAGCAATGGCTTCTGATCGCGCAGAAGCACTTAAGGATTAGGATAAAGGTCAACCAGATTAAGGATAAAATAAAGATGGTTCAAAGATGATTTTATTGTAAATGGTCAATTCCTCTTATACCTTCTACCAGGGTAATCTCTAGGCTACTAGCAATGTCTTCTAGGTTATTCTAACATGCCCCAAATTTGGGTAATTATAAATCTAGGTTTGGCGCTTATCGCACGTCAACCAATAGAATATTTTTATCTTCACCCAGCACAGGTGATCCTTGCTGGCATAGAATAATTTAGTACTTCAGGATCACTTCCTACTTCTCTGGCATACTGCAAGCTTAATGCTTATTAATGTGATAAATATGGTAATTTGAGATTATGGGGAATCAAACCCAGCGCCTCAGCGCTCAATGTAAAAGTAAAGCGGCACCTACAATATTTGCTAGGCAGCGCCGTGGCGCTTGCAATAATTTTCAGTTGGAGTGGCGGCGCTTGACATAAAAGTAGTTCAGTGCTTTGGCGCCTAATCCAATTGCTAAGTGGTGCTTGTGTATTTTTAAAGTGCTGTGGTGGCAAATCATGTCTTATTTAATTGCTGCAGCAGCGCTTATCATTGGCTAGTTTTAGGCTCAGGTCAGCAGACTAATGCTGATCCAATATGCATATAGTTTATAATACCAATTTATGTAGTTTGGTAGCTGCAATCCATATCCGCGAGCTTTGCCATAATTAGGATCTTTGTATTTTGTACTACTAATTTATGGATTTGGTTGTAACAGTCCTAATCTGTGGGCTCTGTCATAATTGGCATCATTGCTTGGTCAAAATTCCCAACACCTACCAAACTGAGCAGGCATTTAAAAGCAATTTCAATCAACCCCCTCTTTTTTAAAGCATTATTGTAAACTGATCCATGCACCATACTGTAAATTCAGAACCTGAACGTAAAAATGCGGGATTGTCAAATCCTTGGTCCAAATTTCAAATCACTTTTGCAGGCAACTCAGCTGAGTGAAAAATAAAATATTTAATAAAATCAAACATTTAATTTGACTTTTTTTGATTTATTTAAATTGGCAAATTTTGAATCTCTTGAGCAGATAACTCAACTAACAAAAGACAAAACACAACAAACAAATGCGGGATACATGAATCAGAAATGCAGGATTCTAATGTACAATTTGAGATTTCCTGTATTTCAAACGAATCATAGACATCATGTAAAACTTAAAAAATCTGAAATTGCGGGATTGTCAAATCCAAGAACCAAGTTTCAAATCATAATTGCGAGGAATTTAAAATAAATATAATTTATGGGTGTCTCAAAAAGGATGCCAAAGGATCTAGAGTGGATTTGTGCTGATTCTTTTAGGAATCATAGGCATTCTCAAAAATCACCCTAATCTAATTTAGGACGGCTAAAATTTAGATCATAATATTTGCAAAATTAACATATATAACAATAAAATTGGCTAAAATATACATTCCTCTTCTTGAGTTTAAAATTTTAATAAAATTTTATTATGTCTTCTTTCAATAACAACCAAGTCAACAAGCTGTTCCCTGGCCTTGACAAAATTATGCAGGGCTACACTGGGTCTCTTAACGGTGAAGCCTCTGTCTATGGCCACTCCCAACCCGCAGGCCCCTCTGCAAGCCCCACCCAGGAGTCTGTTCTTTCTCCTGCAACTTCCAGCATGGCCCTGTTTGCCCACCATGCACAGGCAGCTGCCAACCCAAATCCCTTATCAGCAATAGCATCTGGAACCAGCCATTTTAGCCATGGGGTCACCCAGAGAGCCCAGGACCCCAAAACAGCCAATCAGATGGCATTGACCAGTTCCCATGATAAACACATCCCTCCCTCAGCCAATCAGCCTGCAAGATTCAGAAGAAAACTAATCACTTCAGAGATTGTTCTTGAAAAGGTTGAAAAGTGAGGAAAGCTTATGTCTCTTGGGGAAATTGCAGCCGCAATGGGGTTTGCAAAGTCTACTGTGGCTGCAACCCTGCAAGCCCACACCAACTGTGGCCCCCTGCCAAGAAGACCCCAACTGGCGCCTGTACTTTGACCAAAGGTGACACAGCCCATCCCCTTATGATGGCCATTATGGAACATGACCTGTGGATGCCCCTGGTCCAGGTACATCTCCAGTTGGGACTCCACGGCATCTTCACCAACAAAAGAATGGTGAATTCATGGATGAGTGGAGTTATGGTTGCTGCCAGAATCTTGTAAAATCAAGTTCTCAGTGGCCCCATTTTGGTGGACACTGACCCCTACAATTTAACTATTATTAATTTTATCAAAGGAAGGGCAACAAGGGCTCATAATGACGTAATCTTCCTGTTGTATGCTAAGATATCTGCAAGTATCCAAGACTTTGGAGAGAAGCGTATCCAGTCTGACGTGTACAAGCACAGCCCAATATTGTATCGGTTTGTTGGGGTTTTATTGGCAGTTTCCCCATTAGGCATAAATTATTACTTGGAAATATCAAACACCGCAGATGTGTATGCCTACCAGAAAGAGCTCAAGGCCATACTGGAGGAGTGGGCCACATAAAACGCAGTGCACACAGTTGTACTGAGTGCAGAGATGGAGCAACGGGAATGGGAAATCCAAGAAATCAGGGCTGTGGGGCATACTTGTTGGTCCTACCCCATCAACTACGCCAACATGCATCTTGCAGATGTATGTCTCTACAATTTTGGTTGCACTCTCAGGCGCTTAAAGCCTGCCACTACAATGAACTGTGCACCCAAATTAATAAGGGTTATGAGCTTTTTCCTTCCGTGTCTGTCCAGGACTTATTTGATCTCATCATCTTCTATACAAGTGATATTGATAAGTCCAGAAAGAACCCCCGCCTCCCCTCACGCCAGTTCATCCATTTTGTCAAGCCAGTATATGTGACAGAAGAAGAATTTGAGCAATTGAAGCAATCAGCTCTTGCTGCCCATTCCCAGTGAACAAATCCTGCCTCCCCAAACCCCCCATCAAGCCACCTGCCTTCCAACCCTGACTCCCAAACCACCACCCATTCCCTCCCCACTATCTCTGATGCTGCCTCTTTCACAGGCGCAGATGAAGGCAATGTTCATTCTGCCCATTCCCTCCCCTTCCCATCCTTTGATTAGTAAATAAATCTTTTCTTTGTGACAACTTATTAAAATTGATATCTCTCTTTCAATTCATAATTAACAATATTTTCTTTTTACATTATCAACATTTCCCATAATTAATACAATGTTGTAAATTTTACAAATAGCTTAAAATTATTAGCATACATATTTTTCATCATTATTAATAAATTAAAGACCATAAATGTAAATATTGCATTAGAATATAGCAATTAGACGTCAACTCCTGATATTTAGAAATTATGTGCATAACTCAATGCATTTTGATTAATAAAATCCATTGTAAACTTGGCCTTTTCCATTATAATTTAATGAAATTGACTGTGTTTATATTAGAGAGCCATTAACACTTAGTACAAATATTGATACATAGTGCATTTTACAGCCTGCATATTTACCTATTGTTAATAATTCTATAAACTTTTTAGTTGGATTTTGTGAGGTAATAATAATTTATTAACACATTAAATTATTATTACCTCACAAAATCCAACTAAAAAGTTTATAGAATTATTACCAATAGGTAAATATACAGGCTGTAAAATGCACTATGTATCAATATTTGTACTAAGCATTAATGGCTCTCTAATATAAACACAGTCAATTTATTTTAAATTGTAATGAAAAAGACCTAGTTTAAAATGAATTTTATTAAGCAAAATGCATTGAGTTATGCACATAATATCAAAATATCAAGAGTTGATGTCTAATTGCAATATTCTAATCCAATATTTACGTTTATTGTCTTTAATTTATTTATGATGATGAAAAATATGTATGCGTTGAAGATAGTACTATAAAAACCAGTTTTTTGATGAAATTCAAACAAAATGTCAACAATATTTAACTTGATCAACAAATTAGAAGCACACCTGCAAAATGTTGTTGAAATAGAAAGAAATATCAGGGAAATAGTGACAGGAAAGCTGGGTAACAAGGGCCAGCCACTAATCCAGTCAAAAGAAGATGCTCTGGATAAATTGGGAAATATTATAGATGATAAGAATGAAGAAGCATTACTTAATCTACAGGGAACAATTTTATCAAGTCTAAAGTTCAACAACGCGGCCTACAATTTGTGGGAGTTCTGGCAGGGGGCCAAAGAAAACGATAAGATCAAACTAATTGAAGGAACATAAATTCAAAAGGAAATCAACACCAATGAAGAGGAAATTGACCAAATGGAAACAGATGAAAATGAAACACAAGAAAGAAGCAGAAGCGCTTCAAGAAATACAGAAGCTTTATCAAATGAAAACCAAGAAGAAACACAAGTTGCAAGAAATGTAAGAAAAATTAAGCCTAGAAAAATTAATGAAGAGCATCCAACACTCATGAAGTTTGCCAAAGTGGCGCCTGTGGCTGAGGGGGCCACAGGGGAAACAATTAGTAAGTCTTTTTATGTTTTACTTATATTTATTTTAGTCATCACTAGGAATGGGGATGAGGTCGCAGAAGTGGCGGCTTATACACCAAGTTGGTTTTACGGGGTTACCAGTCACTGGTGGCCCCTGTAAAACAAATAAATAAAATAATTCAACAGAATATGAATAATTTTTTAATATTGAAGCTCAAGATAGGGAATATTCACCACCCGCGGGGTGCTTCCCATGGATAAGGAAAGCATATGAACTAAGATCAAATATTAAAATCAAAGAAATGAATGAAATTTGCAGGGATTCCAAACTGAACTTCAATGAATACATATACAAAAGCATTCAAAGATTCCTCTTCACAAACATCAACAAATATGAAAAGAATTTAATAAAAACCAACTTTCAAATAGGAAACAAATATTTGAAATCTGAAATTTTTAATGAAGTTTTTAAGGCACTATCAAATAAAGTTGGGGATGCAGTCCTTGTGAATAATCTTAAACCTTTGTTAATATTGTTTGCCGAGGTCTGGGGGGCTGATTCAAGTCAGGCGCCCCTGGAACCCTCTTCAAGTTCAACCAAACATCCTATATTAATAGGTTAGTTCAATCTTTCAAAAAATTATGCATGTTCTTGGAAAAGTATACCTTGCAGAGAATCCACGTTGCGGTATACCTGGGAATCCTCCTACACTGCATATTAAAAACCAATGTCAAAAAGTTGGAAGATATACCTATACAAATTGATATATGTGTATAGACCTCAACCGCCAGAAGACACCACAAGGATATAGGACAGTCAAGCACGTCCTGTATGACTCTTTTGCATTGGCAACACTATACAGGTACTATGTGCCCCCCCTAAAAAACCTACTCGTCATTTCCCTCACCTGCCTGCCTTTTATCAAACAATCAACAACCACCAAGGTACAGGGCGTCACCCCTCTAGCAATTGCATCCAGGGTTGTCCACCACGTATAGAAGAGTACATGAATCTAATTAGATGCATTAGCTGAAAATTTAATTTCAGGGTATAATTCCACGGAATAATCACATTTCCTTTGTAATTAGCATCCCCCAATAAATATTTTCCCCCTGCAAATTTTTTTTTACTTTTTATATTTTAATACTAAATTTTTTAATACTGAAATATGCACTATTAAAATTTACTATAAAAATTTTAATATTACATATTTAAATATTAAAAAATTTAGAATCTAAAAGTTACTATTAAAATTTTAATAATACATATTTCAATATTGAAATTTTTAATATCAAATATTTTGATATTGAATAAATCACAATTTAATAAAATTGTTATATTTTGATTATTTAAAATTTAATATTTAACTTTTAAGATTTATAATTATAATTTTAATTTTAATATTTTAAATTTTAGTATGTAAATTATAATATTAATATATCTAAATATATTACAAGACATTAGTTAAAGTTGCAACCACGTCAAATATTAAAAATAAGTTAAAAATGTTTTTATTTATTAGCTCATTGAGTACAGATTTATTTATCACATAGATAAACATCAAGAATTGAATTTATCCGCATCATGCGGCCTGCTCCACTATTGTTCTAAACAAATGATTGTTTATAACTCAAATTACTTTTCTCTTGTAATGTGATTTGGTAAACATATTCAATATACTTGACCTGCTTACTAAGTACTAATTAGTAAGAAATACATAAAAATCATTGGTGGTTGTGTTGTTTGGCTATAGTGGCACTGAAATAACAAGGATCAGATGATGACATGCAAGGTCCAATTTGTGGCTTAAAAAAGCCAAAGTACCATCAACAATTCACAATTATTTAAATAAGATAATTTATTTCTATCTTTTTTTTAATTTATTCATTTGTTAGCGCAAAAGCCAATAATAATATTCAGTGCATTATAATAAAAATATTTGTCCTCATACCTAGTATAATTAATTTTACTTACCTTTCTACGTATTCTTATATGTCTATAATACATTCAAATGTCACATTATTATATATAAATTATAATTATTGAGTCCTAATAAAAACAAAATAAATAAAATTAAAACTAAATAAAACCCAGAGCACCCATTTATCTAATTGGCTCAGAGGCCAGGGCTTTTGGGAGGAAGGATTCTGAGTGCTCATAGAAAGCTGCCACCACATTGGGTGGCATTGCAAATTGGCAGATCTCAAGAATGTTGAAGAGATCCTCTGTGTCCTGAGGGAGGCCTTGTTTCACCTTATTCTTGATCCAACCAAACATCTCCTTGATTGGATTCAGAAATAGATAATAAGGCAGAAGGAAGAGGAGTCTCATTGGGCAGTCTGCAAGGCAGTGGCTGGCAGAATAGCTGTTTTTGTTGATGGGGGGGGGACTCAGACACAACCAGATCCACTTTGTGGAGCCCAACATTATCAAGCACAACAATATTGATTGTGCCGCTGTAATTTATCCGAAGGTACTCCTTGACATCTCGGAAAAAATTGAGAAAGGTCCCGCTGTTATGGGAGCCTTTAATCATCTGATACTGATCCAACCTGCAAGGACCAAGAAGCGCAACCATGAAATAGGTCTGGGAACAGACAGCTGTGCAAATGGGCTACGCCGTCCTTGGACCCCTTCTCAACCCACCCATGCCTAGACCTGAGTGAGGAGGAAAACAAAAATTTGTTGATATAGAAGAACTGGACATTCCCAGTCTCCTTTAGTACCAGATATGTCTTGGCATAAATGTGTTGATCCTTGATGGTCTTTTCACTGTTCCTATTGTATGGAAAAACTCCGAGCACCTTCCACAAGAAGCCCAAATCAACCATTGCTTTGTAAACAAGGGTTTTAGAAACAGAAAGACCAAACTCTGTGGCAAGCATTGATTGGACAGCAAGTGTGTCCAGGTGGCAATTCTTGACTACCCACTGCTTGATTGCATCAATATGAACAGGCTGAAGGAGTTTTGGCTGCCACTTAGCCTTGGTGGATTTGGCAATTCACCCGGTGTTACCATACTTGGTGTTGATGTTGGCAATGTATCTGGCTGTGACACCTTGGGAGGCCTGTGTATTGGCATGACTCCCCTTGAGTTGGGTTCTGGGTCTGTTCTTGGATCCTCTGGGACGCCCTTGTGGACAGGCTGTCCCGCAAGCTGGTGCAGGAGTGGGTTGAGAATGCAATTGACGGTCCATAAAAATAAAATAAAAAATATATATATTAGATTAAATATGTATTTATTTGGAGCTTTTGGTTTAGTTGTGGGTAGTTGTTTTCTCTTAATTTAGCCTTGAATAGTAGCAGAGTTTCTATATCTGTGATTTGAAGTGAATAATATTGTATACTTTCTGGGTTTAGATGATTTTAAAGTTTAATAACTTTTTATGTCTAATTATGGTTATTGAGATTGGATTTTTCATTTGATTTTAGTTGTGATGGAGCTTCTTTATTTGGGTTGGTGTTTCCTAGTGTGCTTACTGTACATTAAATTTGGATTCCAGTTCCCGCAATTAATATCTGAGTTTACTAGTGGCATTCAAAAGTGATCTGAAATTTGGTTCTTTGATTTGACAATCCCGCAATTTCAAAAAACATAGTAAACTTAATGAAAATGGCTGATGAATTTGAATGCTTCAAATCTGATTCCAGTTAATTCATTTTGTCCATTGAAAATATGCAGTTTGACTTGAACTTTGCAAAGTGTCTATGAGTTCCTGCATTTTCAAATATTCAAATAAATACTCAAAAAATCAAGTTTAATTAAAAAAGGCCATCCTGCAAAAGTGATTCAAAATTTGGACCAAGGATTTGACAATCCCGCATTTTTACGTTCAGGTTCTGAATTTACAGTACAGAAAGTTAACTTTATACAGTTTAGCATCTGTATCTTTGATTGATCTAGTTCAATCACTAGGATCAGCATATAAATCAACACAAAAATAGGTTTACCTTGGCTGAATTTAGCCAAAATTAAAGTATGGTAGCTGTAAAGCTAGAGATATCAATTACCAACTGTAGCCAGCTTATTGGCAACCACACCAGCAGTGGCCATGTTGACCCTTTATTGATGCCATAGCTTTGCTGTATTAGCAGAGCTACAGGGGGAAATATTTGGAAATTAGATAGTATCTTTATTATAATACGGGAGATCATATAGTCTGAGTGGATCTTTTAGGATGAAAAGGATCATATTGATCAGTCAGTTGGATTAGGCAGAAGGTGGCTTGCCTTTGGTATGGGGTGAAGCACCAAATTGAGCTGCCACTGGGATGAGATCAGCATTAGTTCCTGTTTCCTGCTTTGGTGATCCAAGTCAACTTTCACATTTGGCTTCAAGTGATGGGAAAGTCAGTCTGCGTGGACCCAGACCACTTGTGCCAAACCTTGCTGGGGATATGTGAGAGAGGGGAGCTAAACTTACTAAGCTCCACTCCCATCTTGGGGGAGATACCCACCAGGATATCATCCAGCGCAAGACTGGAATGGCTGCTCAAACCGGCATCCACAAGGATGCAGCAGGTGTTAGTTGGGGAAAATAGGCATTCAGCCCCATCAGGAGAATACCTGCAAACAGCCATGAAGTATGCTTGGGGAGACTCAGGGATCACAGGCATGTCAAGATATAGAAAAAGGTCCTCTAACTCCACCAAATGGAGCTATCTCAACCTATTGACCTACTGAAAGATCAGTGGGCAGTGTCAGGAATCCATCCATTGGCGGGTCCAGAGGGAGGGCCCACCACAGGATAGGGGCCAAATTTACAATATACAGGAGGGATCTTTCAAGGATGGCCCAAGGCCCGCTGGAGGGCACCATAGAATCAGTTAGGCTTGTAAGGGTGATGCGCAGGACGCCAAATAGCTGAGTTGAAGCGGATCTTCTGGGTGCTGCTGGTTCTTGCAGGTAATCAGGCCGCAGGGTTAATGGATGTTGTGAATGCCATCATTCACTGTGTTTTGATTTTGCCTTCAATAGGTTATTTTGAGGATTAATCTCTCTCTTTTGCTTTTGCCCTTCAAAATGAGTCTGGCTCCAAATTGGGAAATTCAATTATTCAGTTTCCTGATTCTGCACAAACTCACTTACCCCACTCATGCTGGTGGCAAGTGATCCTACTGTCCTAGTGTCAAAACCGCAGGCTCAACCCGCCAGCAAGGTTCCAAACAAGCGGGGTTGTGACTGGCAATCTAATTACCTAGCCACTTGAAGCCAGACTAGAAAGTCAACTCAAATTTCCAAATCCAACAACATGAACAAATGATGATCCCTTATGGTGGATACCTTGTTTTGGCACTTGACTCATTACCAGGATCAAGCCACCCCCTTCACCATCCAACTGTATGATCAACACAATCATGTTCCTGTTATCCTTGATTCACAATGACTATATAATCACTATCTCTCAATAAAGATTATTATCTAGCTTCTGTTGAGGGTCTGAATGTACAGGCATTCTGGCTACCGCCAACCTGCTTAACATCCAGCCATCATCCAATTTGGTGCCCTTCCAATATACAGTTTGACCTACCAAGAATGGTAACCAAGCAATATTACATGATAACCTAAGTATCTAATGGCTTGAACCCATCCCACACATGATCAACCCCTATGCTTGATCCAACTAAATCTCTGCCACAGCCCAATCTATATAAGTCTAAAATATTATCCAATAAAAGATACTTTTCTTCTCTCCTAATTCCATATTTGAAGCTTTCCCAAAAAGGCGCTCCTTATCACTGTTAGCAGCTATGGTTTTTTGACCACACCCATGAAAGAGATTATGACTGACCAAAACCTGCCCATCTTTGCTCACATACTCAACCAGGCCACATACCAGGAGACCTGGAAAACGTACTTCTGTGCCCACAACATCAAAAAATATTATTTGTGGATGCACTATATTCAAAGGTCTGGTCAAGCTCAAAGCATGCACCAAGATAATTCAATACAGTTGCTCTCTTCAACCACAAACAAACCCACAACCAACTATCACAGATGAAGTTAGCAACACCAAATACATTGGTATCAACAAGTTCTTTGGTAAAAACAAAGAAAACATCATCAACTGTCTAGACCACTCAGCCACTAAACTCTGCACCAGCTGCATCCCCCATGAGAGATGGGTCCAGGAAGCCAGTAAGCGCCTTTACGAGGCTGCAGCTAACTGGTTTGCCACCTGGGTTGGCTCACAAACTGACAACCATCTTGAAAACAATGAAGAGTTCAAAGCAGACATCACACACAATTTCTGTGTCACTGAGTCCCTCCAAGACATTGTGATACAGCTCAGCAATCTTCCTCAGAAGACCACTATCACAGCTTATGCCAATGAATTTGAGGAAATACACCGCAAAATCCAAAACTCAACACAAGCTGATAACATACACACCAGATAATCATTCATCAACAGAATGAAACCCTCTGTTGCTGCCCTCATCTGCCCAGAGGCCAACACCTCCATGCCTGCACTCATTGCAGAAGCCAAGCACATGGAAAAACACGCAAACATGAAATATGCTGCACGCAACGGCAATCACTCCTCAAACAGCAATGGCAGAGAAAATTTCAATGGCAATAAATGCCAAAACACCAATTATAGCAACGTCAACTCAAATTTCAATAATTGTAATCATTGCCAAAGCGCAAACTGCTCCCATCCCCAAGATAGAGGACACCGCCAAAGTAAACAATGCTGAAATAGCAACCTGCTATGAATCTGATCCCACATTTTATGACCTCAAAGTTCTTGAAACAAAGTAACAGGGAAAAGAGGAGGAATAACAGGATTAAGTGCCCCTGTCTCCCCCCAACTTGACAAGAAACTGTACCAAGGCACAAACTTTGCTGCTCGCATCCCACATGTCCCGCAATCCTCCATTTTTATGAACGTAAAAATTAAAGATTGCTCACAACTTCTTGTCTACCCATGCACTTAAAAATCACATACAAATAAAATTTTATTTGACTCTGGTGTACAGCACACTATGGTTAGCAGACCTTTTGTAAACAAGTACAAAGTACCAGTTGTCAAATCCAACTTCAAATACACCAGAATGGCAGATAAATCAAAGGTTCTACTCAAAGGTGAAAAAACTCCCTTCAGAATTGACCTCCAAGGCATACAAACGTCCATCAAAGGAATTGTCATGAGCAACATAAACTACAACATTATAGAAGGCATGGACTGGTTAACCCAAGTGAATCCCAGTGTATGTTGGAAAACAAAAACCATGACCATCAAACACAATGGAGTCAATTTTAACATCCTCAAAGAACCCAATGACCTCATCCTAAGAGACACAGCATTTGTCCAGGTCATAAACCAAGATGACTCAGAACGTCTAACTAAAGATAGTAAATTCCACATTATGAGGTACACTGGGTTTAACAACATGCAAATAACCAAGATCCAATGCCCAGAACTTGTGGCACTCCTAAATGAATACACTCATGTATTCAAAGAAGAACTCACAGAGTTACCCCCCAAACGGGAGGTCAAACATGGCATTGTCCTATGTAAAGCCATGCCCAAACCTGCACCCCTCTACAGACTCTCCCACATGGAGACCCAAACCCTCAAAATTAAAGTCACTTCCCCCTTTAGCCCTGGATAGGATAATCTTCCCGCGCTGCACAAAAAAATATGCTCAGAGGCCAGCCAAGCCCCTCAACTCCCTTGAAGATTTAGCCCACACAATTGACAAGAGATTTGTGTTAGCATACCCTTTTCAAGTGGTAAATGATGGTACTTTGGACTCTGTCCCCACTTGGGAGAAATCCCTAATTAATTTGGATTATCTTCTGGCTTGGGCTTGACCACATTTAAAATTAATTAAGTCTAAACAATCAGGTTGCACTACTGCTAAACCATCAAATTACAATCCAACTGGATTGAATGCTGATTTAAATCATTCCAGAAATGCCAGCCAATCTGAGTTGAAGCCAGAAATTATTGAAAAACCCTCCAACTCAATGGATAAGCCCTCACAAAATTTCTCTTCTGGCCAATCAGACCCATTTCCTGGGTCAGGTGGCCTTTCAAATTTGAAGCCTGTCCCTTAAAGCAAGACAGGGGACTTTTGGTCCCCTGCTTGCTCATTACTTTCAAAATAAAGTTTTAAAGCTTTCTCTTTTAGAATTTTGGTTCTTTTGGGTTTCTTATATGACCCTACAGTTCCCTAAGATTTTTAGTAAAATTTTTCACTTTCCTTACCTTCCCCTTGCCTCCTGGGCCCTTCTGTCACTTCCTGAAGTGCCTATCTGCGTCGTCAATGTCAAGGCTAAAGCTTTCCTCTTTTGCTTTGAAGAGAAAAACTTGATTTTAAAAATTAGTATAGAATTTAATATATTTACCTATTTTAATTTTGATTTTGTACTTGTTTTGCTTTTGCTTGCGCTTGGGCTTTATATACACTTTATAAAGCTTTCATATACGCTCTCGAAACCATTTGGTCTGTGGTTGACATTCCCTATTCTGCTTTGGTGTCTAAGAGTTCTTCTGTTTGCTCCTGAGCCTTCTGTTCAAATTTTAAGGGTTAAAAACAACAGAATTATCTGAATTTTTCTGGGCCTCACTTCCAGACTCTAAACATGTTAGTCCCTCTGGTCAAGTTTGTGTCTTTTACCTTGGTACCAGCTCTGGTGATAATTTGGTCTACCTCTCCAGATCTTTGGGGACGTATTGCCAATTCTTTCCTCTGTATTGGTTCAAACCCTGATCAGCTCTTGAATATGTTTGAAGATATCCCCGCACACGCTCAGGGCATATACACCACTAGTGAGAATGTGGTGAGGAGCCTGACCTGCAATGACCTTGACCTCTCTACCACCAAAACAGTATCTGCTACACCCCTCAGTCTGGGCCACCCCACACTCCTTCCCTCTGAGGACCCGCCTGTCCTGGTTTCAGAGGAGGGCTTGGGCACCCCAGAGCTCACTCCTAAGTGTGCATCCTGTTTGCTTTGCAGAATGATCTTAATGGGTTTGGATTCCTACTTTCCCCAGGTGTCTGCTGTGTCCTCCTTATGGACACCCCTTTGAGCGGCCATACCAGTCCTATACTGCATGGCGTCCTGGTGGATCCTCCCTCCAGAATGGGAGCCAAGCTTAGTTAGTTTAGCCCCCCTCTCTCACACAAAACACAAATTGAGGACAATCTAGTAAAAGGATTTATTTGCCTGTCTGAATCCCCATGGGGGGCAGCAGTGTTCTTTGTAAAGAAAAAGGATGGCACTCTGCGTCTAGTAACCAACTACAGAGCACTAAATGCAAGCACATCAAAGAATAAATACCCTCTCCCACTTATAGAGGATCTGTTTGCAAGACTTGCAGGAGCCAAATTTTTCTCCAAAATTGACCTCACCTCAGGTTACAACCAAGTTGAAGTAAAGGAAGAGGACATACCAAAGACTGTGTTCTGTACGCAATTTGGATCCTTTGAGTGTAGGATAATGAACTTTGGGATGACCAACGCTCCCACAACGTTTGTCACCATGATGAACCAAGAGCTAAATGGCCTCTCAAACACATTATGCTACCTTGACAATATCATCATATTCTCAAAAACAAAAGAGGAACACCTCACACATGTCTGCAAGACACTTGATCAACTTGCAAAGCACAAAATTTATTGCAAAACCAAGTAACTGCCAATTTATGTAAAAGGAACTACTGTTCTTGGGCCACATTGTCTCTGACAGTGGCATCAAAGCAGATCCAGACAAAATAAAAGCCAGAAATAACATGCAACGCCCCACCTCTGTTAAACAAGTTAGATGCTTTCTCAGAATGGTAGCTTACCTAAGGAAATACATCAAAGACTGAGGAAAATTAACCACACCAACCAATGACCTAACCAAGGGTAATACCAAAAAGAAATTCATCTGGAAACCAGAATGTGACAAGAATTTCCAACTATTAAAACAAGCTTTGATTGAAGCACCAATCTTGCAATACCCTAATAACAACGGGTGCTATGAGCTTGAGTCAGATGCCAGTGACACCGCCATTGGCGCAGTCCTGTGCATCTGCCAGCCAGGGCAGCAAGACTTCCTGACAGTATGTTATGAAAGCAGAAAACTAATCAATACTGAGAAGAGATACCCAATACACAATAAGGGATTGCTACCAATATACCACACATGCAAGAAATGGGGATGTTATCTAGAAGGACATTTAAACATCTAAGTACTAACTGACCATAAATCCTTAATATATTTCAAAACCCAGAACGCACTTGCACAGAAACAAGCCAAATGGATGTCCCTGCTGGAGCAGCTTAATTTGGACATCTAATAAAAAGGGGGCAGAGCTGGTCATGTCTGATGCTCTCTCTAGACTATGTCAGCCTATAGAGGATCACCCTGACCACCTGGACCCTGACTGGCCTACCCTGTACAACACTGAGTATAAAAACAAAGGGAAAGACCCCTCAACACATCAACTGACCAACAATACATTAGTAAGAAACAAAAAGTATTTCCATGTATCAAATGGCACTGTATACCAAATCATTGACAAAAAACATGTCTTGTACATCCCACTTGCACAAAGAGTTGACACCATACTAAGACATCACCGCCTACTAGGACATACAAAGGCTAAAAACCTATACCTCACATTAAAAGAGATAGTATGGTGGCCCAACCTCAAACAGGATATAGTTGATGTTCTGAAAAAGTGCACAGTGTACAAGAAATACACCAGCACAAAGGCTCCCCAGCCAACAGTCAACCCAATACCGGACCCCAAACCATTCAAGGTTTGGGGGCTAGATATAGTGGGGCCCTTCCCAGAAACAAAAAAAACCAACACTTCTTAATTGTAGCTATTAAATTTTCCACACGCTGGCCCATCTGCTGGGCAACAAAGGATCATAAAGCAGAAGTCATCAACCAATTCATTAACAAAGTAATCATAGCCAACTACGGTACTCCAGACTACATCATAATTAATGGAGCAACCAAGCTATCAGGTCATGTAGTAAACAACAACTTAAAATCTAAAAACATTAAACATTCCACAACCTCTCCATACAGGCCACAGGCCAACCACAGAGTGGAACACCTCAACAGCAGCCTTATCAGGACCCTAGAGAAAATAATAGATGGCAAAGCCAAAGACACATGGCCACTATACATGAAACATGCATTACTAGTATCCCAAGTCTGCAAAAATCAAGGAATAGGCTATTCACCGTTTGAGCTAACCTATGGATACAAACCAGAAATAATCACCTGCAACAAACAGCCCTACATAAAGATCCCCCCAGAGAAATCTCCCACAGTAGAGCAAGCACCAAACCTACAACACATCCTCCTCAAAGCTAAAATGGCAGAAATTAAGAGGCTCAATATACAAAAGGTAACCTCCACAGAGTAACCACTTCCCATCAACTCCCCTGTCTGGGTTCTAGCTGGCAACATAAAGAAACTAGACTCAGTACACCAGGGACCAGGAAGAATCATTAAGTACAGACCAGATAAGAACACCCATCTAGTAAAATTCCAAGGTGCCAAAACCCCAATCTTCAAGAAATACCACAGAACCTGTCTCCTCCTTAGTAAAAGAGAACACTTGACCAGACTGGTTCCAACTAGTAAACAGCTCCAGGAGCATCAGGAGGCAGCTGTTAAGACAAAGCCCCCTCCTGATGCACCAGAGTAACCCCTTAAGGGAGGGGGTGTCAAGGGTCTGGATATACAAGCATTCTGGCTACCACCAACCTGCTTAACATCCAGCCATTGCCCAATTTGGTGCCCTTTTAATATACAGTTTGACCTACCAAGAATGGTAACCAAGCAATATTACATGATAACCTAAGTATCTAATGGCTTGAACCCATCCCACACATGATCAACCCCTATGCTTGATCCAACTAAATCTCTGCCATAGCCCAATCTATATAAGTCTGAAATATTATCCAATAAAAGATACTTTTCTTCTCTCCTAATTCCATATTTGAAGCTTTCCCAAAAAGGCACTCCTTATCACTTCTAAATATTTCCCCCTTTTAACTCTGCTAAAACAGCACAGTTACAACATTGGTAGCAAAGATAGGTTATCCATCCTACCTTATCTTGTAAAATTCCGCTTGTTGCCCATACTTGCCATGGCCAACAAATCCTTGACAGAAATATGTCTGGCCTCCTTCTGGACTGGACCCCATACACCCCTGGTATCAAGATACCTGATGTCTTTGTCCTGTACCAGAACATGGTGATTCCACTACCTGCCTTCAACTCTGTGTCTGCACAAGGGTGCTTTCAGGCTTCCTCCTCTATTCTGTGACCAACCAACAAAAACACCATGTCCACCTATGTAGCCCAAAGACTGCAAAGCGCTGCCTTAGAACCTTTTGCCAGGGCCAACAACAACAATACTACCACATGGATTCAGTCTGCCCAGAGAAAACTGGCCCAGATGGAATGCCCACAGTGATTTTGTATTGCAGAAATCTCCATCTGATTGACCCACAACACTGGCACCTGGTGTGACAAGTGGCACAAAGAACACACCAACAAGAACTGGGATACCTTCAAGCAAGACTTCTTGGCAAGGTCTGTGCTTAAGGACACGGCGCTCATGATCATACACCAAGTAAAGAACCTAACCCAGACAGGCACCGTGAAGGAGCTCACCCGCGCCTACAGAGAACACCAACTTTGTGCACCAGCTGACATGGCCTTTGACACCCCAGCTACACATCTCATGTACTATGATTCCCTTAAGTTGCAAGTAATGAGACACATGAACCTAAGCAAGTGACCAACCTACAAAGCCTGTACCTCAAAGCAGAGAAAGCGGAACAAACATTCAACACCCTCCATAAGGCACAAACTGGAAAACAAGATAGACCCAAGGATTTCCATCCAGGCGGGTGCTCCACTTGACCACCCCTGGAAACAACAGGAATAACACCAACCATAAACCCACAGGTTCAAATGGACATGGAAGTGGGAACAATGGCCAGTCAAATTGTACTCATTTCTGTATCACTGCCACGCAAGGCAATCAAAATGAGGGAAAAGCCCAGGGAGAACATTAAGCAAGCCAATCTCTCCCCACACAACTCCTGGCTTGCCCAATGATGAGTCCCAACCCAAGGAGGTGGACAAATGTCCAATGATCCAAGTACCCTTGTAGGACCCGGTACTGTATACCATTGCCAGACATCCCAATCAACTGATGTCCTATCCTTTCTGTTTTTGCAGTTACACAGGCTCAGCACTCCTGGACTTGGGTGCGGATCAAACCCTAGTCAACAGCAGCTTTTTAGATAAGTTCAAGCTATCCAATAATCCTTTGCGGATTAAAAACGTGGTCCTGGCTGATGAACATCACATTGCCGTGACAAGGGAAACCGCCCTCTTCTCTGTTATGCTTGAGAACCTCCACTCCACCATCCAAGGTCCTGTCATTGAATTCTCAAAGTTTGACATTATACTGGGGTTAGATTGGTTAAAAAAGAACAATAATCAAATAGACTGGGCAACCTCAGTGTTGACCATTAAGTGTGAAGGTGTCAACCACCAGATCTACCCTGACTCAGTGGATCAACTCCTATGCAACAACGTCTTTGTGAGCATCACAGAGACCCTGGACAAAAAGGAAAACCTGAAGGCAATGACTGGGACTCCTGCCAGTACAAAATCATACACTTCAAGGACCACCAGGATATCTTCACACCTCAGGATTACAAAATTGTGGCCCGCCATCCAGAAATATTCAAGGAAGCTCTACCTGGGTTGCCCCCAGAGAAACACATTCAACACTCCATCCAACTCAAAGGAGCTTTACCCAAAGCGTGCCCTATCTACAGGTTGACCCCAAACAAAGAAAACGCCCTACGCACCTACCTCAAGGAAGCGTTGGAGAAAGGACTTATCCGCCCCTCACAGTCTTCTTTTGGGGCCTCCATATTCTTTGTGGCCAAGAAGGACAGTACCTTATGTCTGGTCACAGACTACTAAGCCCTAAACAAAGTTACCATCAAGAATCATTATCCACTACCACTGATTAACAATCTCTTTGACGCCTTGGGAGGAGTCATAGTCTTCTCCAAGATTGATCTGACTGCAGGATACAACCATATTTGTATTAAGGAGGAAGACATCCCCAAAACAGCCTTCCACACTAAATATGGCACATACAAGTGTGTGGTGCTCAACTTTGGCATGACAAGCGCCCCTTTCACCTTTGTGACCTTCATGAACAAAGTGTTTGCTCCACACATAGGCAAGCATGCCCTAGTCTACCTAGACAACATCATTGTCTACAGACTCTTGGTAGAACAGCACAACAAGGACCTAGAGGCAGTCTTTGCTACCCTGGCACAACAAAAACTGTTGGCCAAACCCTCCAAGTGCAAGTTCTTCTGCAAGCAATTACCCTTCCTGGGACACATAGTCTCAAAAGATGACATCAAACCAAACAGTCAAAAGATACAGGCCATCTGCAAGATGCTGCCACCCAAGGATAAGTTGGAACTCCACACCTTCTTGGGGATGGTGGTCTATGTACGCCGCTTCATACCTGACTGTGGCGTTTTGACTGCCCCCTTATCTGCCATAACAGGCGCCAAATCAAAGTTTATGTGGACCCCCAACATGACCTATGTTTTAGAAGCCTCAAGGAGAAGCTCACAACAGCTCCTATTATTCAATACCCCAAACATGACGGGGAATACCAAATGGATACCAATGCCTCAGACATATCCATTGGGGAGTACTAAAAATCAAAAAAAATGATGGTGACTTCCTGCCTGTAGCTTATGAATCCCAAAAGTTGACAGATGACAAGTGTTGATACCCTATCCACAACAAGGAACTTCTGGCCATTGTACACTGCCTAGTCAAATGGCGTTGTTATCTAAAACAGCAGGAAGAATTCACGGCATTGACCAACCACAAGTTGCTCATATACTTCAAAACCCAAGCAAATCTATCTCGCCATCAAGCCTGCTGGATGGAGCTCTTGAGGATATTCAATA
Source organism: Entomophthora muscae (assembly GCA_014839935.2). Lineage (NCBI taxonomy): Eukaryota > Fungi > Entomophthoromycota > Entomophthoromycetes > Entomophthorales > Entomophthoraceae > Entomophthora > Entomophthora muscae. The sequence continues at coordinate 127,197 of QTSX02003682.1, forward strand.
TGCTCATACATTAAAAACCTGGTCCAGAACTTGCCTTGGCAGACGCCCTCTTGGGCCTGTATGTCTGTGTCACTAGAGGGGAAAATGGGCTCAACCCAGACTGGCCTCTCTTGGTGCTACAAACAAAAGACAAGGGTTTCCTTCCTGGTACAACCAACATAACAAAGGAAACATTCATAAAAAACAAACACCTATTTGCTGATGTGTATGGGACCCTGCACAGAAAAACGTCCAACAGTACTACCATCCTTTATATTCCCACACACCAGCAAGTAGACATCATCCTACAATATCACAGAGACCTCAGACACACCAAAAGTCAAAACCTATATGAGTTCCTTAAACACAAGGCCTGGTGGCCAGCCCTATATTGTGACGTTCAGGAAGTCCTAGACTAATGTGAGGTATGTGGGAAATTTGCCAAAAGTAAAACCCCTCCAAAGTCAGTACTACCCATTCACACACAACTCCCCTTCAAAGTATGGGCACTTGACATTGCTGGTCCCATGCCAGGAAAACATAATGACAAGAAAGACATCATCACCGCCATTGACTTTGCCACAAGATGGCCAGTAGCCCAAGCAGTAAAGGCACACACTGGCAATGAAGTTTGACAATTCATAGGAAGAGAAATAACCAGCAAGTTCAGAAATCCAGAACTCCTGATAATCAATGGAGGGAAAGAATCGACCTCCAAAAACACCAATGTATACCTCGCTAAAAATGGGGTCAAACATACCGTGACAACACCATATCACCTGCAGACCAATGTACGTGTAGAGCAGCTAAATGGCAGCCTTGTCCAAGATCACTTCCAGGAGACCTGAAGACTGGTATAAGCAGCTATTGACTGCACTACTTGTGTGCCAAACTTGAGTGAACAGATCCACTGGGAAAAGCTCTTTTGAGTTAGTATACAGCACACAGCCAAATACCATTCAAGCATTGACAGAATTCAAGCTGGAAATCTCAAGAAAAGCCCCCTTTGCTCAGACCCTCAAGTTATAGAGTCCAATAGTGAGAAACAGAAAAGGAAAATGAATGTCTGCAAAAAACATTTGCCCCCATCCAAGATAGACATGAAGTTGGGGACAAAGTTTGGGTCATGAACGTTGATAAAAGCAAACTATAACCAAAGAAGGTAGGCCCAGCAAGCATTCTAAAGGTAAAAAAATAACACTTACCTTGTGCAAGGACTCAGGAAGCGCAAACAAGACAAACCCCTACATCATGATTGCCTGAGACCCTGCAAAGCAAGACAAAAACAACGCAAAAACGCCCTGCCTGCCACAGAACAACAGCTAGTCCAGTATGGCGCCTGGGCTCCTGATAACCTCCCCAACAACCTAACCCCAGAGGAGGTCAACCTTTGGTTGGGGGGTGTTGAAACAGCAGGCTCAACCTGCCAGCAAGGTTCCAAGCAAGTGGGTTTGTGACCCGCAATCCAATTACCTAGCCACTTGAAGCTAGACTAGAAAGTCAACTCAAATTTCCAAATCCAACAACATGAACAAATGATGATACCTTATGGTGGATACCTTGTTTTGGCGCTTGACTCATTACCAGGATCAAGCCACCCCCTTCACCATCCAACTGTATGATCAACACAATCATGTTCCTGTTATCCTTGATTCACAATGACTATATAATCACTATCTCTCAATAAAGATTATTATCTAGTTTCTAAATATTTTCCCCCTTGTAACTCTGCTAAAACAGCACAGTTACAACAATTGTAAAAAAACCTAGGATAAAACCACTAAAAGTAGAAGTTTAAAATTCTATGATTTATTTTTATTGTAATCTTGAGTCCATATTTGGAAGCTTATCAAAACCATTTTACACAAACCAGGAGCCATGAAAATGAATAAAATGCCTCTGTTCCTAAATTGGATAGCTGTTGATTGGCTATTAAACTGTTAATTTTCTATTTTTGGCTGCCCATACTACACATCTTATGTGACTTTATTTTGTTTTATGTTTGTTAAATCTTGCTTCTAGTGCCGTAAATGTGCTTTTTTAGCAGAGCTACAAGGGGAAAATATTTGGATACTAGATAATGTTCTTTATTGTTAGATAAGTATTATAAAGCTAGTGTGAATTTTTAATAACAGGAACCTGATTGTATTGATCAATTGGTTGGATGGTGAAAGGGATGGCCTGATCCTGTTGATGAGTCAAGCACTGAAATGAGGTATACATTGTAAGGGATCAGCTTTTGTTCATGTTGTTGGATTTGGAAATTTGAGTCAACTTCCTAGTTTAGCTTCAAGTCACTGGGCAGTTGGATTGTGGGTCACAAACCCCTTTAATCAAAACCTTGCTGGTGGGTCAAGCCTGCTGTTTTGACACTAGTTTGCTCTATTTTTGTTTCATTTTAGTCCTTCTGTTGGTGCCTCAGTTGAATCCTAATTGGATTATAATATGCTCCAGAACAGCATCCATTCATCTCACTTGTTGCGTCAGTTCATTTTGTTTGTAGTTTGAACTATGCTGTTAACTGTTTGATAATATTTCATATTTTGTGCTAGTGAAGTTTTTTATTGTTTGACATTTTGTCTGTTCACCAAAAATATTCAAATTATTTGATTCCTGAATCTTGCCCAACTTGGGGTTTGCTTAAATCTGAAATTATTTTGTCTAAATCTGAAGTTTTCTGGTTGCCCCCATAGCTTTTAGAACACTGTATCAGGAAAACACAGTTTAAATCAGTTCAACTATCAATCTATTGAGCTCTTTTTGTCTTCTTCATTGTCTGCTTGTATGTGAGAGAGGGGGGCTAAACTAACTAAGTTTGGCCCCCATCCTGGTAAGATGAACCACCAGGATACTGCCCAGTGGGGTACTGGGATGGCTGCTTGGAGGGGGGACCAAAGAGAGGACGCAGGGGACAGCTGAAGAAAGTATGCATTCAACCCCATCAGCACTAACCCAATGAGCAACCAGGGTGTGCAGGTGGGAGCATGAGGTAACCCCATAGGAGCTAGGAGGGGTGCTGAAGTGCCTTCATCCAAGCTAAGAGTAGTAGGCGCCGGCACCACCTCCAATGTGGGGACTGGTGTGGCGTAATCTGCAGCGGAGAGTTCTAAGTCATCGCAAGTCAGGCTCTTGACAATTGTCTCACCCAAAATGAGGAGCTCACCCGGGAGGCGCAAGAGACTAGAGTGATTGTCTCCCACAAGGCAAGCAGAAGCAGAGAATTGTGACCATAGATTGGGGGCAGTTGTCCAGAGTAGAATTATAAAAGGGGCCAAAGTGAACACCACAAATTTTGCAACAGGGAGGATCATAATTGGAAAGCCCACAAAATTTGGAATTTTTGGGTGTAATTTTTAGATCTCCAAGCTATAGAAAAATAAAAGAGTGGGCAGCCACAAGAGAAAATTGGGTGGGAGGCAGCAAACAACACTTGGAGGCCTTGGCGTTGGTTTTGGGTAGCTTGGGCAGGCATAAAGATGCAGAGCGGGTTCAAATTCAATAAAATCAAAATAAAACTTAAACTTAGAATAAGATTTATAAGAATTTTTAAATGAAATTTAGAGTTTGAATAGCAGTTTTGAAAGCTTAAACTGCAGGCATAACAATTAAGTGATAAGCCTGAGCAGAAGGACTTCAAAAGGGTGACCAGGTTCAAACAGGATAATACAAAGGTAATGTTTAACACAAAAATGACTAACACTTTGTTTAAAATCAAGGGAGACTCTAGCAGAGTCAACAACTTAAAAATTTAATGGCAAAGTTCTAGCAACAAATCCTAGGTTTTTAATAATTTGAGAATTGACAAGCAGGGGACACAAAGTCCCCTGACATTGTTAAAAGGGGGATTGCTAAGAAATGGGCACATGTCCACTTTGGCTTGCATCTGATTGGCAGGAAGAGAATTTTTGCTGGACAAGACCAGGGACACTGGAAGGTTTCAAGTTAATTTCTGCGGCTTTCCCTGATTGGCTAGAGTCCATCCCAGGCATTTGGGATTCACTTGATTTTCTGGTTGTTGATGTGGCATCATTTGATTGATTGTTTCTGATAATTTTTAAGAGAGGACAACACCATGATAACAAATAATCCAAATTGATCAGTGTTTCTTTGCAGGCCAGGACAACCAAAGCAGGGGGATCTGCGGGGTAGGCCAGAACAAATCTCTTATTAACAGTATGGGCTAAATCTTCTAGGGAATTTAGTGGCTTGGCTGTTGTTTTTGGCCCTTTTTTGGTGCAGCAGGGGAAAACGGTTTGATCCAAGGCCAAGGGTGGCAGTGGATTTACATTGTACTTCTACACCCTTACTAGGGCAACAGTGGCAAAATCCACTGTAGGGATGCAAAAGCAAGAATTCAAAAGGGAGAGTCTGAAAGTGGCCAAGATGACACTTTTTAAATTTCTAAACCAGCTTTTTATAAATAAGTTACTACCTTTTCTTGACCTTTTTAGTTGAGGGAATGAAAAGAGTGTTTTATATGGCCATGGTAATCCTTAATCCCAGGTGGGGTGTTTTAACTTAATTTCAAAATTTTAAACTGTTGACTTGGCCACTTTGTCAGGGATCCTGCCTGTGGAGGGTTCCTGGGAACTCGCAGGCGGACAGCCCGCGGGCCCTGCAGGTAGGGCCCATCACAAGATTGGTGCTAACTTTACAATATAAGATAATAATTTGTTCAGGAGGGCCCAGGGTCTGCTTGCAGGTATCATTGAATCAATCAGGCCAGTGAGAGTGATATACATCACCCCAAATATCTGAATGGAGGTGGATTCATTGGCTGCAATGGATTCCTGCAGGCAGTTGGGCCGCAGGGTGAGAGGTGGTGTCATTGGAACTAAATAGGCGGGCAGGTAGTTGTACTTGTCGCAGAATAGCAGAGGAGGTATGGTGATTTTGATACCTTCTCTCTAAACGGTCTCTGTCTCTCTAGTTCTAGCCTCTGGGTCATAGATTAAGATTTTCTCTAGCGTGAACTCTGAATATGCCAGGTTTGATGGATATTCTGTAAAATGTACCAGGCCAAAGAGAGCTCCTAGTGGACAATATAGTTAGGTGGTTGGTCTGCGGTTTCTTGGGGTTGATGGGTGAGAGGTATGAAACCACAGGGAATGGACTGCAAATGAAATAGAACTAAAATAAAGTATGGAATAACCTGGTTAAACCAAAGGTTCATGTCACTTTATTGCAAGAATGGCAATGGGCAACTTCCTGGCGGCCCAGGGTATAAGTATACCCATCTGCCATGGAAAATTTTTTCAAATTTCTTTAGGCCTGGTACTACTGTATACCAGTTTTTTGCAGCCCTTGGTGGTATCCATTGTGGGAGCTATTTCAATGGCTGGTTCAAACTGAGAAGACTCAAATTTCCCTTTCAGGCCGTGGGATTTGTCATCTTTGGGTGGCCCCCATTCCACGGGAAGTTTCTTCGCTTCCCCTGCCGCGGTGGCCCAAGTTATTCCGGGATCTTTGGCTTGGCCTGCACTCTCATTGGTTGGGTTAACAGGAACCTTTGACGTGGGGAGCCTCAATGCAGGTAATTTTAGTTCATCAAGCCTTAGGAGATCCCCCAAAGTCAAATCCCGCTCTGGTTCGAGCCCAAAAATCTGCAGGCGGCTGGTCCTGCAGGCTGGCGGCCCGCAGGGTATTGGGGTTTGAATCCTGTAGTCAAGGTTTTCCTATGAGCATAGTCAACAGGAGTTTGTCATTTGTGACACACTTTTAGATTCTCACTTTTGAATTCTCACTTTTGCATCTCTACAGTTGATTTCACCCCTGTTGCCCAATCTAGCTGCTGCCCAGAGAAGGCTTTTTTACTACAGCTTAACTTCCAGGGTCTTAAGGTGAAGCTCATCTGATCCATCTTTGAAGAATATCTTAGGCTAAGTGCAAGCCTGCTTTAAGGTTGGAATCCTGGTGCTATATCCTTCAGGATCGGACTAACAAAGCTTACAGCAGTTATCAAAGCTATGGCGCTAGGAAAAAAACTGAGATTTAGCAAAAATAACTCATCTGTAAATAAATCAGCTGGGATTCAAACGAAATGAAACCAGATGTGAACGGAATTAAAATTGATGAATCTATATTGATTTACAGTAGATTTGGGTTCATTTATATTTTGTTTTGAGATGTGTTGATTTCACTTACAGATGAGCTTTTTTTGCTTAGCATCATAGCTTTGAAAACTACTGTACAACTTTCTTCAAGTTGTATTGGTTGGTTTAGGACTAGGGTATGTATCCTCATAAAGGGTATCCTGCAACTCGAGTGCCTAGAGTTTGGCGGATGCTTGAGGTAGTGGTTAGAAGAAATAAACTCGGCATGGATTTATTGTGAATGCTGCCAGTGGCAGTGAATAGATGTTGCATGGCAGATTGAAGTCTAGTGAACATCTTTTAGGGAGTTGTGAGCTAAAATACAAGGCGATTGCCTGGGAAATCCAGAGATTGACGCAGAGAACCCGACAGAACCAATTCGGGCTTGTACACCTCAAAGGAGTTGGGTGAGTTGGCGAATTTAGAATGCAGGCGACCTTTAAGAAACGTGAGATCGCTTGGGCATGCCAGAATAATCAATTTGGATTTAGAGCCTACAATAGAGCGACCGTCATCCGAGATTACCCGTTTGAGAGGAAAGGTACTCAAGACCTATTGATTAATAAGTAAAGTAAAATAGTTACATCTCCGCCTGAAGCTACAATGATGGAAGTTAAGGTGGCCGGGTCAGGGGTGACAGAGGGAGTGATGGCAAACTCATATCCGGCCAGGAGAGGCTTTTCCTTGGCCTTGCGGATGGACTCTGCCAGCGAAAACCCGAATCGGGCCTCATGGGCTTGGTCATTAAGGAGAAACGGTGTCTCTTCTAAGCATGTCAGCAGATGGAAAGGGCGCAATTACCTAGGAAAGCCTTGTTCTCGATGCTTTTGGTCAGCCATTGAAGGGTAACAATTAGTCGGGCTCTGGAGATGGCACATATGAATTTGGCAGTTCGGCTTGCAGTCTGCGAAATGAGATGCGTGCAATCTTCTGTAGAGGTGACAATGGCTCCGCCCAGTGAGCGAATACCCTGAGAATTAATACGTTGGCAGGGATGATACCTTCTTCTCTTCATTAGTAGGCTTGTATCCCGTAAACAGGATGCGGACCTTGGAGACTGCTGACACTTGAATGCTTTTGGTTGGTTCGACTACCTCAGCAACACGTACTTTCTTAACTGTGGGGGTTACTTCAACAACTATGCTCCTTCTGGGCCTTGAGGCTTTTTCTGTTTCAGTAACTTTTTTCTTGGAAGATGCTGCCTTGGGAGGGTTGTTTGGGGCGGTAGAAAGGGATCTCTTGGGAGGGAGTATTGCGTTGGCTTCAATAGCACCGCCCAATGCGAGTGGTGGAGCAGATAGCTTCTTGAGTTTGTTCCTAGCCACGTGTTCGTATTGGTTTTGAGCTTCCATGAGCTTAGCCAACGCTTGGGTAGCCGAGCTGGCAGCCTTTCTTGGGGCTCGGGGCTGGCCCAAGCCGGATCTGCTTGCCGGGGTGATATCCCGGGATAGATCCGAATCTTGGCTTGACTCGATATGCTCTATGGGAGCGTGCTTCAGACTTGGGTCAAGATCCTTGTGGGAGTAGGGGGCGATGCCAACCAGAAAGTCAAGGGAAACGCCAGCAGGGAAATGCGTGTACTGGGATTTTGTGACTGCTTGGCATGCCCAGGAGCGGAAACAGTCCTCAATCCAAAGGTGATTGACAACAATCACGTTCCACTCATGGGCCTTTTCATACTTGGGACCGCAGGGGCTAGATTTGTCAGAAATGCAAGGATTTGCGGTACCTGGCGGAAACGAGATGCGTGTTGCTTGGCGTGAGATGAGGGCTGCACGAGGCGCCCATGGCTTCAATCAGTCGTGTGAGATATTGCCTAGCTCCGGCACTGTAGTTTGTGAATGTGACATGCTACACAAGTCAACTTTAAATTGGGTCCTTAAAACTACCTCTTACGAATGTTTGCATGCCTGCAGCTGGGGCGGGCGGAGGAGGGTAGAATAGCAGTTGGTGGGATGGGGGATCGAACCGAGCATTAATTAAAAAGTGATAAACCCATGTTAAAGTTCCTATATATAGGCCTGACTCTAGTGACTACAGAACCAATTAATAAATCGCAACCAAGGCTTACTTTGAAATAGTATTTGCTGCTTCTATCTTGGCAAACATAGCAAGTAACGTCTGAAGTAAATGCATCTGCTACTTTGGCCCCACTTGATTTAAGTTGTGACATGATAGAGTCCAAGCCTCCTTGCGTAACTTCAAGCCCAACGTCAAAGTAAAAACATTGACCTTTCAAGAACATTTCTGGACTTTCAACTGTCAAATCAATAGAAATATTGGCAAGACTCTCGTTGCCGACACTTTGAATGGAGTGGCTAGAGCCAGGGTTGAAGGTTGGGCTTAGAACTGGAGGATCAGGGAAACAATATGGTCCCTGAGAAGATTAATCAAGCCAGCCTATTTGTTTCTCACCTCGTTGATTCTTTTCCTCAGCTTCAAGCAGTCGTCGAACCAATGAGGAGTAACGACAACAGTTTTACAACTATCCGATATTGCCTTGAGGTATTTGGGCTGAAAGATTAAATTTCACTCAAACCGGCTTACCCCTTCTGGCGAGGAAGTTATAAGATGCGTTACTTCAGGAATCAAAACTTTGCGCCATTGACCTCCCAGAGCATTTACTGCACCAAAGATGATTTCCGAGTCACCTATTGGTAACTTTCAACCAGTTTAGATAAAAGATAACCAAGACCAACCTGCGAAGTTGCAACAATCATCCCAGAGAATATTTTTGCTGGATCTGGTGAGTAATACTCGGTTCTGAAATGATTAACTAGGCTGGCGAAGTTTGGCTTACTCGAAAATTTTGTTGTAACGGTAGGAATTCAAAACCCAGGTTGGCTATAAAAGGGTCAGAATTTCAAAGGCGTTCAACTTACAGTCACTAGAATCTTTTCGCCAACATTGTTCCCAAGGGCCGGCACTTGCCAATCTAGAGTTACGACATGGGTTGCATCGGTAAGAGATTCCAAAACCTTTGCACCATTATCATTCAAAACGCGAACCAACTGAAAAGGATTAAAATTAACTCATCAAGGTTTTTTCTAACTCCGACTGGGAATTACAAGTAGATAGATTTAGTTCTCCCAAAATAACTATAGATGAAATAAAACTGTTACCTTTTTCATTGTATGACATTCTATATTAGGATTAATCCAAACTTTTAAATCCTTGAAAAGTTCTCCCATGCTGGTATATTATTTAGAAGATTGATATCTCAATACAGAAATTATATAATAGAATCCTCACACCAAATATTTCAGCTTGATTGATCCAAGTACCCTTGATTTCACAGGTTGAAGGTAGACAAGAAGGCTTAATTGAGCAAATCAACCTTCCATGTTAGCAACCAATTAAATCCACATGCCATTTCTCTACAAATCACCCTCCACAGCTAAACATCGTATCAGTAATATTTTCCAGCAACCACTCTAGTCAAGATGACATTTATTAGCTACACTCCTACACTTTTAAAACCCAAGTGAACCACTTGCCCCATCAGACACAGTGCAAACCAATTCCTACAAGTAAAACATTTCAAACTATACACTTCATCCTTTTCAAAACTCAAATCCCTAGACTTCCCCCCACTCCAAACTACACTTACCAGGCTTCAACAACTGCTCTATTGATTTCCCTTAGCTTGGAACGCCCAGAAAAAACATCCCTTAAAAATTTAACTCCAGCAGTGCCCCAACTCAACCCCAAAGCCCTTTAAACCCTATAGAGCTTATAGATCAACAGAGTAGCAAAACTTCATCAGGTACCATCCTTTCTATAAGATCTTCAATATTTAACTGCTTCACCAAAACCAAATTAACCTTATCAGCTCCAACCAACAAGGCTAACCCTAACAACCAAACACCCCACTTCACCTACAGATAACCCAACCATTACCAGGTGTTACAGTAGAAAACCAAATGAAAGAAATAGTGCACCCTCATAAAACCAGGAAGAAACGCTGCCAAACCCTTGAAAGAGATAGACAATTTAAACAATGCCATTGACAAAAAATGGGTCATAGCTGGGGCCTGTCAGGAATATTCCTGACATAAACCAGATTTTGACTGAGGAAAAATGCTGGAAACATGTAAAGGAATGTCCAAGCAAAGGGGCAAAATTTGATAAGGAATTTCCCCCATTATCGGGGGAAAAGGAAAATCAATTTTTGGAAAAAACAGATTTTGGTGAAAACCGGAATATTTTATCATCTGGGCAGGCGCACGCTGCTGCTGCGCAGACGCCTGCCCCCCTTTGCAAGCCCCCCGCCAGCCTCCTGCCAACCACCCACCTGCTGGCCCGGGCCCAACCAGCCACTCACTTGCCCAGCTGCTTGCCAGCGGCCCTGCCGCCAGCCCCCAGGCCACCTGCCCGCTCCCCGGGCCCCAGCCAACTGCCAGTTGCCCACCTGGGCCCCAGGGCCCACTCCTCAGCCAATTAGAACCAACCATGCCAGCCAGCCAATCAGAAAAGTCCCTTATAATAAGGGAAAATTTTGAGAATAATTCCTGTCCTAAGGAAGAAGGACAAATTCCAAGCTCAAAAACCAATCCCAATTCTGAAGGTTTAGAAGAAAGGCAAAATCTGGTTTCAAAGTTAAAAATAACATAACCCACAGCCAATGGAATCTGGCGGACCACAACATTCACCTAAACCTAGACTTCAGTCAAACTGAACTTTCCAAACCAAAAATAGATTTGGTTAGTCCCAAGACTTGTAGCCACCACCTGACCACCTACCCAGAAGAAATTATTGGTCCCAAGCAGAATTGTCTAAAACCTCAACAGATTGCCCAGGAACAAGAGTTTGGCCATCCTTTCAAACACTAATTCCCAATCCCCTTGACCAAACTTCTGGGGTCTCCAGTCCCCTGCTTTTACTCTCACTTGCAAAACTTTGCAAGTGGGGGAACACTATAAATAAAGGATCTCCTCTCAGTAATAGCTTGTGCTATTATTGAGATTAATACCCTCAATAAAAGTGAAATTCAACTTATCATGAAAGTTAAACTACCAATCAGCCCCTGCCAACCCTCCAATCCAAGGAAGATGAACCACCTCATCTTCACAGCTGTACTCACAGCTTGTCTTGGGATTGGAGGCTACCAACAAGGTTCAGAGTTCTTTGGGCCCTCCACAGAAGGACTAGGTCATGACCCATACTACAACCCTGGCCAACTGAACTCTTCCAATACTGGATCCTGGCCGCCCCTGGTGTCTCCCCATTTGACACTCTCCATTGCCATGTATACGTCTGCCTACTACACCCTTACCTACTTTGCTGGGAGCTTTGGAAGATTCAACATACACACCAAGGTCTTCTGTTGGCTAATGACGGTGTACCCCATAATCACTGCCCTGACAGGCTTCCAGTTTGCCAATTTGCTACCATACATACTCCAAGTGGTGCCCACCATTTCAGGGTATTACAGGGCCGCCCAAATAGCCCTTTAAAATCTAGACTTGCTGTATTTTCTCAAATTAATTATCACAAGAAAATTATGTGTTATACCCTGGTTGAAGATTGTAGTGCTTGACCTGCTGGTTACCAAAATTTTGCAAATTGTGATGTCATTGAGTCAAATTCCAATGCTTGCCCTTCAACTGCAGAAAATATTTTTACCCAACCAATCAGAAGCCAAGAAATCTCCCCCACTAAGTCTAAACTCCCTTAAAAATTTCCCATTCCCCTCTAGAAAGGCGTTTCTAGATAGCTTATTTACCCTCAAATAAAGAAAGCTTTCCAAAAAATGTTAGCTTACCTGGGGCTGTTTGCCCTGTCCTTGAGAGATTGGTGTCTGTCATGGTCAAGGTTACCATCAATTCCTTGGCTGTGCCCTGGCCTGCCCTTTATATGTTGACACCTTCATATTCTTCTTCTGATTTACCCCTGAAAATCATTTGTGCATTGACAGTTTTCACCTCCATCTTCTGCTACACTACCACCAGCTCCAAGATGTTGAAACTGGCCTCCCAATCCAGTCTCCTGCTTGTCAAGCAACTCACAATCTGTTTATTTTATCCTCACTGTATTTCCTTGAATCACACGGCTTACCACTTTACTCCAACACCAGGGCTTTGGATCAAGATCCCTGAGGCGCTCAGCTGAACATCCCCATCTCAACTTTGGGCAAGCTGATTGCTGCACTCCCCACCTAGCACTGCTGATCCTGGATTAGTACTGCCATAACTGTGCTGTATTAGCAGAGCTATACCTGGGAAACGTTTGAAAACTAGGCACCAGCTTTATTGGAATACAGGGGTTATATAGCTAAGGTGGACCCTCTTAGGAGGAACAAGGTTGTGTAGATCAATCAGATGGATCTGACAAGGTAGTGGCTTGATCCTGCTAATGAGTGAAGTGCCAAATCAAGTTGCCACCAGGTCAAGATCATCACTGGTGCCTGTTTCCTTGCTTGATAATTCAAGCTGGCTTCCGCATTTGGCTTTGAGCGTTAGGGGGAGTCAAATGGGGGGGTTGCTTGTGCAGAGCCTTGCCAGGGGTCACCCCCGCTGGTTCAACAGTACCCTGCCACTTCCTGAATCCAGCATCATTCCCTAGCAACCCCACTCTAATGTTGTGGATATGTTTATTGGAAGTATATCCAACAAAGTAAAGGGGAGTTAAGAAGAGGATGTACTTTATTTGATAAAGAATAAGCATATCATATTGCACAGAAGTTTTTGAAGCTATGACCCCAAGAAAAAACAACTCCTGTTTCAACAAAATTGGCTCTGGTCTAAGCAAAATCCAAGCCAGGCAAGTCTCAGACAGCAAATAGTTATAATATCTTTGGGGACCTGGCAACAGGCCCAAAAAGAAGCGCATTGCTACCAGCACAGGATACAGAACCTATCAGCCATCAGACAACATGGTCCAGGCTACAGCTGGGATGGCTCAGTGCAACAAGTTGAATAGATAAGGGCAGCTCCAGAATACACCATAACCCTATCAGGATCCAGACAAGGTATGATGCCAGAAAATAGCACTCTAAGGTGAAAACTCCTTAGTGCACTACCAAAGGTGCACTGTCTATAGTGCAATATCTTATGTGCAATATCCAAGGTGCACCACTTAATGTTCACAGGCATTAGATACTCTAGTTGGATGATGAAACCCTCTCTTCTGACAGTTGAGCCTCTTGAAACCTCCGGATTTTCTTATGCTACAAATGCTATGTGTGCCTGATACTCTTGACCATACATTATCAATGCCCTGGTATTATTTTATTCTCTACTCTGAACCTATCAATGCATTATCCTTAAGCTGATTCCCTGCTTTTACCCAAGTACATAATGGTACATATATAAGTCCCTCATCATTCAAAATATACAAGACCCACTTTGACCCACTTTTACCTATACCTTCTGACATATATTGTGCTTTGCACTTGGCTGGACATCTCTAATGTTTATATAGTGTCCTTTAACCAGGTCCTTCCTCTGGAAGCCCTTGCTATTCCTGTTGCAGAGACCAAAGGTGACAAGAAGGTCCCTCTGCTATGCTAGCGCCCCTACCAGGCTAGTGTCCCAGGCCTGACCACAAGTGCTATCCCTTCCTTCTCCTCTTGTAGACTTAGAAAACCTTGGTGTATACCTACCGGCTCCCATTCTTCTGATAGAAAGAGCAAGGTCCAGACAGCCCTGTCTGTTCCCCCATAACTTATGTTATAGAATACCATTATTGCTATGAGTTATCTGTACTGTGGTATGTACTATAGATACTCTACCAATATCTTAACAAATATATTAATGTATTGCTAAGACAGTGTTTCACTGCAGTAAGTGATATAACCTATCTGTGTTCCTTGTCAGAACACACCCCCTGCCTCTATCCTCCACCCTCCTATCAGGTATACAAGACAGACCCCCTGTCTGCCTCCTCTCATAAGTGCTATTAGTTAGCACCCCCTCTCACAGCCCAATAAGTCCTTCTGGTAAGGACTACCCTGAGTTGACCTTAGAGGCCTTGTAGAAAAGTACCACACAAGGCACCAACAGAAGGGCTGAACAAGAACAATATCAGAGCAACCCAGAAGCAAGATTTAATAGCACAAAACAAATTAAAGTCAATCAGAATGCTTAATATTTGAATCCTAAAATATAAAGGGAACATTTTAATAGCCAATCAATAGCTATCTAATTCAGAAACAGAGACATCTTATCAATTTTCAGAGCTCCTTATTTGCGTATAATGGTTTCAAGGACTATTCTGATCAGGAATCATGATAAAAATAGAGTCCAGACCATGAAACCTTAACCCTCTTCTTTTAGCAATTTTTACATTGGTTTGTTTCACAATGATCTTTACTAACAATAACATTTTTTACAGCCTCAGCAACCAAGGCAGCAGCCAAGAAAGGGACAGCAGAGGGTGACTGGGTATATTGAGGCCCAGTCTACACCCAGATCTTTTTGGGCAATGCAGAAGCCAACCTGTACCTGACTCCAACCCATGAAGATTCACCTTGGTCAACAATCACCAAGAGACTAGATTGGCTCAAGCTCCCGTTTCCACCCCTGTACAGGGCATCAGCCAACAAGCCATCCCAACTGGTGGATCTTGTGACAGAACAGCTGCCTTTTAACAGCCAACACCCTCCTACCTCATATAATCTGGCTACAGTCCCTACAGCCTAAACATCAAATCCTTATCCCAAAACTCTCCAGGGAACTGTGGCACTTAACCAGCAAGGCTTAACCTGGGACTAAACTGCTGACCAATTTTAAGTCTGCCCAAGCCACCACAATGCACAGATCTAACAACTTTATTTGCAAGGGAAACAGAACTGACATAGTCAAGTGGCAGAGGAAGGCACCCAAGTTCCAGATTGGTGAAGCATGTCCAACTATACTTGATCTCCTGCAGCAGGACCCTAAGCCTCCCCTGATCCAAGTCTGGAACCAGCGTATGCACCATAGCATACTATGAATTCAGAACCTAAAGGTAAAAATTCAGGATTTTCAAATTCTTTTGCGTGAACTCACCAACTTAATGGAGTATTTTTCCTCCCAGAACAACTTACTTTTTTATATAAAAGGATGAAAAATATTCCATTAAGTTGGTGAGTTCACACAAAAGAATTTGACAGTCCCGCATTTTTACCTTTAGGTTCTGAATCTACAGTATGGGGTTTAGAGTGTACAGTGCAGCCCTGGATGCCTGGTGAAGCGGCTTTTACCTCTTCCTTAACCAGCTTCCACAGCAACTAATGGGATGGCAGAAGGGGCTCCCTGTACAGACCTGCCATAGTATCCACTACCACTGATGCTTAGCAAGTCTATCCAACACAGCACACCCATCCCATACTACAAGCTGCCTATTGTGCTGAAAAATTCTTATGGGCAAGGGGGATTCAATAAGATTAACAGAAGGAGGAGGAAAAGAGGGACTTTACTTTGTATAGTTTTGGAAGCTTTCAGCCCTGGGCTCTATCTATTGTCAGACAAAACCTGATTATGCCAGCATTTATAAGTATAAACAGACCCTCATACATTTCTCAACTCCTGGGACAGCTCAGATCCCTCCCATTTAGTTTCTTGAGCCACCTGATGAGGAAATACTGAGGATGTCAAGTGTGGGGTTCCTGTTCACCAGTCCCCATAGTGTGTCCTGGGTCATAGCCAGGGACCAGCTGGAAGGAGTTTTCATTCTCTAGTATGTGAAAATGTATCTTAGAAATATGTATAGGGGTCAAAATGGCAACAGTGCCCATGTTGAAAATAATAATGCCAATAGTGACCATGTCAACACTTTGTCAGCATGATCACTGTTGACTCAAAACTCAAATTCTCCTATGTTTTTTGCTAGTTGCGCTAGCTTAATTCCCATTTTTAAAAGTGTTCAGGGGTGTGAACCCAGAAAACACAACAAAATTGCGGCTGTTTTGACACAATTTAATATTAAGCTTAATAAAAATCTCGATTTAACCAGATTTTTCCTTTATGTTTACTAATAAAAAGAAGTTTATTTTTTATTTGTTTTCACAACGTAAAAGTGTCAATGTCAACACTTTTTAAGCCAAAATATTTTTAATAATGAAACTGAAACATCTACAATAAAAAATTAAGTGCAGATTTAAAAATATTTTTTATTACATTATTATATTGAAAAAGACATTAAACATACAGTTGATTGTTCAAATGTTCATCTTATAAATATATCTGTGTCAAGTTTATACTTCTGGGAAGTATAATAAACAGAAAAATGGGAAGATTTAAGAAGAGAATGATACTTTATTGAATATGAATATAGAATAATATATAGTATCATGACAAGCCACATACTGTCTATGTACGTCATGGAAGTCATGAGGCTTATCTGAGTAGTGTTTCTCTTGAGTCACGAGGCTTAATCAAGTTGTGTTCCATTTAGGACCTGGATTGAGTGATCTCTGTCATAGATGGTTGACTGATAATAATGCCACCAGTTTATTGACGCCAGTGAACCATTTGGTGAGCCATTTGGTGATTTACTTGGGGTGTTAATTCCCTGAGAGGGAGTAATCAAAGATGTTGCAACATCCCCCCTGGGGTACTGGAAGGTGGAGCCTTGGGAATTTTCTTAAGAGTGTCGGGGATGCGGGCCAGGTATTGATCAAGTTTGGCGTTGGGAACAGGGAGTCTGGAATTTTGTTGGGCTGTTCTTGCTTTGCACAGGCAGAGACAGTTGTGGTGCATACGTTTCAGCTCAGTCCAAGTTCCAATCCCTTTGATGAGATAGATGTTGTTGAGCTTGACTTCCATGACAATGCCTGGTCCATGCAATCCTGGGTCCAGCTTGTGTTGATCATG
Organism: Entomophthora muscae; assembly: GCA_014839935.2. Classification (NCBI taxonomy): domain Eukaryota; kingdom Fungi; phylum Entomophthoromycota; class Entomophthoromycetes; order Entomophthorales; family Entomophthoraceae; genus Entomophthora; species Entomophthora muscae. Next base: position 144,064 of record QTSX02003682.1, read on the forward strand.
ATTGACAACCCAGATTTTGTCCCCAACTTGGAATCTCTCTTGTTGTAATGGCAACTGTGATAAGTTTGACTCCCTGGTGATTGACTCCCTGGTACTTGATACTTTGTTGAGTACCAGGGAGTCAAGTGCCGCATATGTGAATCTATTAGTAGTTTTGGCTTAACTGATTTTAAGCTAATTTTTACTAGTAATTTAGGGGTCCAAAACCAAAAATCAAGGTTAAATTTACTCAAACTCAACTTTGTTTAATAATTTGGTTAGCTAAAATACCAATTTAAGGGGCAATTTATAAGTAAATTTACTAATAGAAATGAAAAAACCTGTGTTCAACACTCTAAAACAAAAAGTGACCAGTTTGACATTTTTTAAGCCAAAATTTTAATTTTATTAATAAAATACATATGCGCTTATAAAAAATTTGTTATTTACTATTATATTTTTATTATTAGTGTCTATAGTTGTCAATTAGGCTCCTAAGTACCACTATACTGAATTTAGCGGTATAGACATTAATCAAATACCCCACTTGTTTTACATTATGTCATTCCTGGGTTTGTGGATTAAGTGGTGCCACATAAATTAAGCACAATTTATTAAGAGATTTCATATGTAATTTATAAAAAACTGAAACTTGATATCTTCTTTGTTTGACTCTATCCACTTGCCACCCAATTGGTTTCAGATTTAACTAATCAAAGGCTTGGAATTAAGGCTAAATTAATATGTGACACACTATGAGCGCCACTCAACACTTGTCCACTCAACACTTTAACTTGAGGATTAGTACAGAGAGCTTCTTAACGTTTTAACCAACACTATGGTAAATAAGTCACTCCCAGCTCCTCACAGCATAATATTATCACTAATAAACACCTTCCTACTCATTTACTTTTTTAACTTATGTTTTATTTTTTTAATTTTTGAGCATATGAAACTGCCTTGCTTTTGGGTTAACCTTTGAACCCATTTTAAATTTAAGCAAGTTTTATATGTAAAAAACATAGGAAATTTGATGTTTCTGCTCAACTCCAGCATACTTGACGGTGATAATTCAGCTTTTCCCAGCTGATCAACAGTGCCAAACTCAACACTTTGCTATGTTTTGACTTTTCAACTCCCAATAAAAAATTCAACATAATTTTTTATTATTTTTTTGCAATTATAATCTACTACTTTTCCTGCTACTCTCCATATAATTTCCATATATTTTTTTATTTTTAATTATACTTTTACATTGATTTAGCACTAAGATGTTATGCTAAACCTAACATCTTTGATGCATTATCATAAATTCACTTATTTTCAATGTTTTAACCTTTATATCTATACTTTGAGTTTCTATTTTGCTTCAATTTACTTTGTTATGTTTTTTTTCTTAATAAATAAAACTTTATTTGCATACTTTTTATTTAAATTTTCCTTTCTTTACCTCTGTGTTTCATATCTTTCACATTGTTTTATTTACAAAACTAAACTTTTCTTTAGACAAGATCAAACAAGAATAGCTAACAGCCCAAGTGCCAAGCCTCCAAGGGCTCCAAAGAAACTGCCTCCACTCCCAAGTGAGCCAAGTAGCCTGCAAAGGCAAAGTCTCCAACCCCATCTCCTCCCACTCCATCTCCTCCTACTCCTCCTCCCTCCACCCTCATCTTCCACATCCCCTCCACCTTCCCCCAAAAGTTCCTCCCCCAATAAATCTGATAGTGATCTTATCAATCACTCCTTTTACCACTCAGAGGTAACTCCAAGCCCACCAAGGAGTGATATACCAAGAAGTCAAAGGCTACCAAGGAGCCCACCTCTGCTTCTGTTAAGAAAAAGGAGGCATCCAATCAGGCCTCAAAGAACCCTTCCCCTCCCCCTCCTGATGACACTTTCCCCCTCCCTCATCTGATCCCCAAGATGAGCCTGAGGAGTACTCCAAGAAGTTCAAAGCTTCTGGTCATGTGGCTTGGGATCCACTGGCCATCCACAATATCTGTAATGTGGACAGAGAGTTTAAAGTCCCCAAGAACTTCCCCTGGTACTTCCCAATTATGTCTGTAAAGGGCGGCCCTGGCTATGTTGCTAATAAATACATTTTTAATTGTAACAATTAAAGCGCCAAACCAAGAGCAAGCACTTTGTCTGTGAGGATAAGGCTTGAGGGCCCCAGCTAAAAACTAAGGGCTGGGAGCCAGTAACTGCCAAGAAGGGGGAGCACTCTTGTGAGTCCTCCAATCATCTTATAACCTGTATGTTAAAATGGTACCTTGTCCAGGTGATCCCAACATCCTCTCACCTCCGGGCATCTGATCTAGCTATAAAAGCCCTACAGCATTTAAAACCCAACAATCTCAAGTTGGTGCCAACTCAAGAGCAGTTGGTTAAGTTCATAAGCAATAAGCATATTGCTGCCAATTCCCTTCTCCCCAAGGCTTCAGACATCCTCTCAGAGCTTATGCTCACCCACAAGCTCAAGCAGCTTCTGAGTGGGGAGTGCTTCCTCCTCCATGACAATGGGCCCACCACTAAAGACTTCATAATCTGCTATGCCACCCAGCTGTCAGGAATATTCCTGACAACACCTTGGATCAAGATAATCTTTTGGCTGCAATTGAGCTCAAAGAGCAAAACAAAAAATTGCAGCAGTTCCCCCTGATTGGGGAAACTGCCGCAAAAAGCCGGGCCAAAGATTCAAGAATTAAAAATTGTTTTTTGAATCAGACAGGTTTTATACCCCAGCCAGCCGTCTGCAGGCCGCACGCTTGACCGCCCGGCCGCCTGTGGCTGCACGCCAAGCCTGGCGGCTTGCCTGTCTGCGCCCGCCGTCAGCCAGCAGGGGACAGCGCACCCCCCACAGCAGGGCCGCCAAACCCTGCCGCATGAGGAAATTGCCCAATAGGGAAACCCAAAAAGGCAATTTCCCCAAACCCAAAAAGAGGGGGAACTGCTGCCCAAATTTGGAATCTACCAAATTTGGGAGGGGCTGACAAGCTGCCCAACCCAATCATTCTTGCATTAACTGCAGAAGTCAAATTTGGATGCATGAAAGCATCCAATGATACACCAAACCAATGCAAGCCCAGAAGTAATAATTCATTGCCTGCACACCACTTCTAATTCCCTTCCCAAAAGGGAATTCCAGACAACACCAAGTGTTTGGGGTTCCCTGTCCAGTGTTTTACTCTATTCATGCCCCACAAGGATGTTAGTATATAATAAAGCCAAATCACTTGATGATAGTTTGTGCTATCATTGAGTGAAATTACCCCTCAATAGTATCACATAAATCAATCTAAACTTTACCTACCAGAAGTTAAAAACAAGATACTAAACTTTGTCTGCCCTTCCCCAGGATCAGAAGATGAATCATATAATCTTCTCAGCTGTTCTCACAGCCTGCCTAGGGATTGGGGGTCACCAATATAATCACCAGCATTGGTCATTCAATAAACCACCTGGTGAGTATCTCTACAAGGAGCCAGCGCAGCTAAACTCCTCCAATCAGTACTCCTGGCCCACTCTGGTATTGCCCCACTCCACCCAGTCTGTGGCCATACACACCTGTATATACTACGTACTCATGTATTTTGTTGGTAATTTTGGATGCTATAACATGCACGCCAAGGTCTTTTGAGGGATGATGACAGTCTATCCAATTGTGATGGCGCTCACAGGCTTCCAGGTTGCCAGCTTGGTCCCTTATTTTGCTAAAATACTCCCCCAATTGTTGGGTCCTTACACCAGCAGAACCTGCTGTAGTTAAAAAGGGCTTCAACCTGGCTAGTTGATGGTACCTTTGCCACTTGCCCCAGATGTTCAAGCAGCTCTGGATGATCCATGCCCAGATTGACATCCGGGTGATTCCACTTGTGTTCTTTCTCCTGGGGCCACCAAAGTCATTTACACCTGTGCTTTTACCATCCTCTGCCAAGCACTTTCCCTCCTTCCTGATAACAACAATACCAAGAAGACCCCCCTACACCCACGCCAACCCTCCTGCCACTGACAAAGACCAAGCCACCCTAGACTTGGAGGAAAAGGTAAGGCTGAGAGCTCTTGGGCCTGCCATGTGCATTATGGACTTTGATCCTGCTCAGTTCAAGGCATTTGAGCAGCTGTTCAGCAGGGAGGTGCAGGGTTGCCACTTCCACTACCTCCAAGCAGTTGCTTGGAATGTGAAGGCCCATGCTGAGCTACGTAGGTTGAGCCAGAGGGACATTTTGGACACCTGCAAATTTGTGCTTGCACAATTTAGTGCCTTGGCTTTTTTAAAGCCAGAGCACACTGCGCAGGGGTTTGAGGTTCTCTCAAAGGATCCTTACATAGTAAAGAACTCAGATTTCAAGCCTTTCCTTGAGTACTTTGAGCCCCAGTGGATTGGGAAGGTTGTCACACGGAGGCAAGGCAACGCCTGCACCAAGGCCAGTTGTAATGTTTACCGGGCGGCAGTGAATGGTGAGCTCAAGACCAACTCAGCGCTAGAGGCTTATCACAAACACCTCAAGGCTAACTTTGGGCTCCACCCAAAATTCAATAAGTTTTTCTCCCTCCTTCAGCACAAGCAGGAGAAAACCATCTCCAAGCTGTGTGACTTGGAAAACCGTGTCTCCCCCACCAAGCCCACAACCCACTCTACCCTATTCACTAAGGCCATTCAAAATGTGGCCAAGCATAAATACAAGACCACAGAGATCAAGCAGAAGCTTGAGCTCATTGCAAATGCCCCTCTGGAAGGGGCCAAAATGAAGAAGGGGAAGAATGGGGAGGAATAAACTTGCTGTCTTGCTTCTATGGTTTTAATTTTTACTTTTTAGTTTTGATCAATTAGTTTTTAGTTTTAATTTTTCTATTTTTTGATTTAATTAGATAACACTGATTATTTTATGTATACATGGTAAGTTTGAGATGAATAGTTATAGTTGAAAGTGAATGAAATATCTTAATTTTTGTTAATTTCCTAATAAAACAAAAGAAATTCACATTTATACTTATATGAACTATATCAAATAAAAATTAATATTTCTTCTCATTCTGCATAAATTTTATTGTTGTGTTTTTGTTTATTTTTGTCTCATTGGAAATTTAATTTTTATGGTAATCAAAAATATTTTTATAATGAAGAGTGTAAATTACATAGTAAAATGAGAAATAGTTGCTGATTTCTCCTTATTTGCATTAGTTAAGATACCATTTTTATTGCCTTTTTGATTTTTCTGGGGTCACTTTAGTATACCATAGCTATATAGCTTAATTTTTTATATTAAAAGTTTTCAGTACATCAAGATCTTTTAATTAAAAAAGTGTTGATTTCCAGTTGTCAATCAGGGAAAAAGCTGAATTCTCACTTTACTATAGTGTTGAGCACCAGGGAGTCAATCACCAGGGAGTTGATCACCAGGGAGTTGAACTTACCACAGTTGCCGTTGTAATGGGATTGCTTCCCTTTTGACCCTTTGGTGTTCCATTTCCTCTTGGTCTTTTCTGGCTCATAATATGTTGGGGTCCCTGTTGTCTGACACCTTTTTGGGCAGAGGTAATTGTGGTCCTGCGGCTGTACTAACAAGAGCGGGCTTTTGACCATAGAAAAATCATAAGGGCTTTTACCTGTGTTGCAGTTAACTCTTGTTCTACAGACCATGAGCGCGGTTGGGAGCATGTCAACCCAGGCCTTTGGATTGTTAGCAGATAAATTACTGAGGGCTTCTACAAGCGTGCCGTTCAGTTGTTCTACTTGTCCATTTGCTTGAGGGTAATATGAGCTAGTTGTGATGTGTCTTATCCTGTTCTTGGTAAGGTAGATATTGGTGTCAATGGCCTTTAGTTTAGTGCCTCCATCTGTGATTAGGAGGTCAGGTTTACCAAACTTGGCTATGATTTCTTTCCCAATTAATTGTCTCATATTGTTGCCTTTGTGCTCTTTAGTGGCTTGTGCCACAGGCCACCTGGTTGCTAGTTTATAGCTGTGATGATGTACTTCTTGCCTTTGTTCTTGCCAGGCATTGGTCCCCCAATATCCAGTGATCATACCTTGAAGGGTTGTGTGATGGATACAGGTACTACTGACTTGGGTGGTGCTTTGGTTTGGGTGTACTTCTCACAGAATTTGCATTTTTTAGTACCTCTCTGATATCATATAGCATGTTGGGCCACCAGTAGCATGTTTTGAGGTATTTGTGTAAGTTTCTACTGCGGGTGTGTCCAAGGTCTCTGTGATGTCAGAGGATGGTGTCAATCTTTTGAGTTGATGGGACGTAAGGTACAGTGTCACCACTTGGGAGTATTTGGTGCAGAGTATTATATATGTTTTTGAACAGATGTTTGTTCTTAAGGACTTTCTCTTGGATTTTCATTGGTATGCCAGGTGGGACCCTTCCTGGATATTCCCCATGATTAACATGGGCCAGTCGGGGTTGCCATCAGTGTGAAGGATCTGTTTATTGTATAGCCTTGATAGGGTGTCTGCAGTAAGCATCTCCTTGCCTGGATTATATTCAATTTGCATGGGGTATCTCTGTATGAGACTCATTCATTTGGCTTGTCTCCTTGACAAGTGTTGTTGTGTTTTGAAGAATATCAGTGACTTATAGTTGGTAAGTACTTTAAACGTTTGGGCTCCTTCCAGATAGCATTGCCACTTCATGAGGCAGTGTATGATGGCTACCAACTCCTTGTTGTGTATGGGGTATCTTTGTTCACTGTCAGATAGTTTCCTTGACTCATATGCTACGGGGAGGAAGTCTTTTTCTGCCGTTTGGATACAGAGTACTCCTCCTATGGCATAGTCAGAAGCATTTGTTTCTAGTTCATATATTCATTCACTATTTGGATATTGGAGGATAGGGGCGGTGAGCATGCGTTCCTTCAGTTGGAAGAAGTGTTGATCACGTAGTGGTGTCCAGACAAACTTGGTTGTTTTGCCTGTGATGGCAGATAGGGGAGCTGTTAGGGCGCCCCAGTTGGGGATAAAACTTCTTACATAGACTACCATTCCAAGGAAGGTGCAGAGTTTGCTCTTATTTCTTGGAGCTGGCACCTCAGTTATGGCATGTATCTTGTCTGGGTCTGGTTTGATTATGTCCTTGCTGATAATGTGACCAAGGAATGGAAGTTCCATTGAGAATAATTCACACTTTGACGGTTTTGCAACCAGCTGGTTTTCTTCAAGAGTGCAGAGGACCAGGCGGATGTCATTCCTGTGTTGCTCCAGGTTGGGGCTGTAAATGATGTTGTCCAGGTAGATGATTGCTTGTTTTCTGATGTGTTCCTTGAAAACTTTGTTCATGAAGGTCACAAAAGTACTGGGAGCATTTGTCATGCCAAAGTTGAGAACAACACATTCAAACAATCTGTATTTAGTTCTAAATGCAGTCTTTGGAATGTCTTCAGGTTTTAGCAAATTTTATGTTAACCTGCTGTCAAATCAATCTTTGTGAAGATTTGGGACCCCACAGGGCGTCAAAAAGGTCATCAATTAGGGGTAGAGGATACCTGTTCTTAGTGTGACCTTGTTGACTGCTCTGTAGTTGGTAACAAGGCAGAGTCCTCCATCTTTCTTTGCCACAAAGAAGATAGCAGCGCCAAAATGTGACTTTGATAGTTGTATGAGGCCTTTTTGAGTGCTTTGTCAAGGTAAGCCTTTAGGGTGTTGTCTTCTTGTGGTGTGAGGCGGTAGATAGGTTGTGCTTTAGGTAAATCCCTTTGAGGTCAATTTTGTGTTGTAAGCCGCAGTCAGGAAGTAGTTCTGGCAGAGTTTCTTGGAAAACAGTGGGGAACTTGTTAACTAGCTGGTCTTGGATGGGGCTCTTTTCATGTTGAGTCTCTGTAATTTTAAAGTGGATGACCTTGTATGTACAGGTACTCTAATCAATTTTGCTAGGGTTGACTTCCTTTTCTGTTTCCATGATTTTCACAAATACATGATCCCTCATAAGCATGTCAAGGTGGGTTGGATAAACATGGTGGTGTACTTCTTCTCATTGTATGGTGAAGGTAGCACTATCCCAGTCAATGTGAGGTTTAGTCTTTCTCATCCAGTCCAGTCCAAGTATAACATCATACTTGGGGATTGGTATGATTGGACCACTGAGTGTGGTTTGTACGTGTTGTGAATACTGCTATTCACCATGTTTTGATTTTGCCTTTGGTGGGCCATTTTGAAGACAAATCCCTTGCTTTTGCTTTTGCTTCTTTAAATGAGTTGATGTCTGAATCAGGAAGTACAATTGTTTGGTTTCTTGATCATGCGCAACTCACTTGCCCCACTCATGCTGGTGGCAAGTGATCCTATTGTCCAGGTAGTGCTTTGTGGTATTCCTCACCACTATATATTCCATTTCATATTCACCAATAAAAATTAAGTTCTATTCACATTTTTCTCTTTGTGTCTTCTGTACTTCTGCGCCTCTCTCTAGCCACAACTAGTAGAGATTATTCATCTAGGGCCACAAGGTAAACACATTTGCTTTCCCTGTCATCTAACCAAGACTTAGTACAAATCCAATCATAAGGTTAGGATTCCCCATTGTGTGTCTGTGCTGTGCCTAAGAACACAACAAAAATGGTGCTCACTACAGGGGCTGTAAGCCCCTTAGTTATCCCTTTTGCATCCACATTTTCAGGTTCTTTGCCTCTGCCTATACAAGAGCCAACTTCACCTGAAATAACCAGTCCTCCTATTGAGGAAGATATTGCCAACCAGCCTATTATCCCCCCTATACTGAACCTTTGGAATGATCCCCGCCTAGTTGCCTATCCCATGGATACCCCTGACTTAGAACAAGTCATGTTGGTAGCCCTTAGGATAGCCCAGGAAGGAGCCATCCCTTGCCTTCAGTTGCAGTTTATTCAGGCTGGATACTACAAATTAATTGTGGCCCCTCAATTTCCACAACATCTCCTCTCAGCAGAGCCAGCCACTGAGCACTTACTATCTTCCTTTGTGCAGCCTGCCCTGGCCCACCATCAAATGGTATTGGGGCTCCACGTCCAAGAAATCTTGTCTCTGCAAGCAGCAGTTAATCATCACTGGGACCATTTTGCTGCCTACCAACAGTGGATTCATTCCCTGTTTTCCTTGGTATCTGACAATCAGCGCAACTGTCACTTCCCAGACCTGCCTGGTTGATTCTATCAAACAAATGCGCCAGTCCATCCCCAAATACGTGAGAGAACGTCTATACAAGTTTCACCAGCTAGAACAACCCTGGAAAGCTCAAGTGGATTCCACCTTAAACGCTTATCTCACTGACTTTGACCAACTTGTGCAACAGCTCAATGCATTCAGCATGTATTCCTTTGAGGAACTGCAGCAGGTAGCAGACTTTGCTGCTAGCAGCCTTAATGAACTCAGTACAGCATTTGAGAAAAAAGAGAGCTACCACCGCTGCTACTATAGACAAACTCCAGAGTCAAGTGAATGAACTATCTATGCCCAAGCCAGATGTTCTGCCATCTCCCCCTTCTAATGACTTGGTGGATAGGGAGCAGAAAATATGGGATGCTATTTGAGAGCTATGTACAACTACTTGCAGTCAGGGACGTCCTGCTGAAGCTCCTCAGCCTGACGTACAGGTGTTTGCATTGACTGCTCAAGTTGTGGAGCTACAGCAAGAGCTTGCCGCCCTACAAGAAATAATGGCAACTGCTGCTAGTCTAGTTGGGGTTATTGATGAAGATGGTTGCTGCCCTGGCTTACCAGTAGCTCCTTGAATCCAATGCGCTAGGTAATTAATTGCCCTAGCTAACAAAGTGGATCAATTAAAGCGGGACCATACTGAACTGGATGGAGATGTACAAGAGATGAATGACGTGATTGACTCTGTAAATGATAGGTTCACCCCTTGCCTCTCAGTGGGGCCATCCCTTACTTTGTAACTGGCTGAACTCTCCACAATAGTGACCACCCAAGGTCAACACTTAGATACTACTGCACAACAGACCACTCAAGCTGTCATTACAGGTGCTTGAGCTGTTGAGACTCTTACTATCCTTGAAGAAAGTGTTTGCCAAATATGGGCTAGGCAGCCCCCCTTGAAATCCAAGGGAGATTTTTCCCTGTGTATAAACGTACTCAATAGCAACAATGGCGGTCCAGCCCCCAAAGCACAATTCAAGCCTACCTTTAAGCAAGTCTTCAATCCTAAAACCTCAACCATTGCAGCTTTCCCAACTATCTACAAAACTGCCATGAGACGGGCTTCAGAAGAAGTTAAGAAAGAACATATTCTGACCTGTTTACACCCAAATTGCCAGGAGGTGGTGGTGCCTGAACTGCCCTCCACTGAGACATGGGAAGATATTAAGCAGCTTCTGATTGATGAGTTTTGTGGTGACCTTATCCTGGAAGTAAAGAAGGACGCCTTAATGCATATTGCTTTCAAACCAAAGGAGACCCTAGCCAAGTTTGCAGACAGATTCTACATGGAAGGACAGCAACTGATCACAAGCAGACAGTTGACAGCCCATGAAGCCTACACGGCTTGCGCTCAAGCCCTCAAGGTTAACCAACTTCTGTGCCTTCACTTCAAAGCCCATAAGGGTATGCTTTCCTCCATGAAGAGCATAAAGATGTTGTTTCAGGATATGTACCTTACCCACTCCAGCGCAGTTGTTAGAGAAGGTCAAGCTACTTCTAACTCTGGTTCATCTTCCTGTGGTCCTTGCATTCTTACCATGAGCTTACAAAATCCTCCTCAACGCCAAGGTTGCCACAACTTTGGTCAGATAGGTCACTATTCTCAAGTCTGCACCAACCTGCGGGTTGAAGGAGCTGATCCAAAAGATCAGGCGGGAGAAGAGCAGTCAACCTGGAGGCAGAGACGCTCTCGGTTAACAATTCTTCCTAGTCTCTTTCAATCCCTCTCTCTATAGCTGACTCTGAGCCCACTGATAGTGAAGCTCCTCCTATCCTCCTCTTGTTTCACAATATCTCTGATGATTCTGATCTGGATGACTCTGACGCTGACAACACTGATGCATATGGGTACTCTGTTCTGGCTGTTCCTGAAACCATTACAGTCCCCTATAAATTACACTCAGGAAAGACTACCACTACTGCTAAGCCTTTGCCTGAAGCCAAAGAGATTGTATCTCGCCCTTACCTCACTCAGGCCAAGAGGTCCCCTGTGCTAGTGGAGCTGTCAGAAGAAGTTGCCAAGGTTGCTGACGCTGTCTTCAAGAATGATCTGTTTTTCTTCCCCTCCAGACTGTTTATAAGAGTTACTGGGATTAAGATACATGATTGAGAAGTGGGATAAGGAATTATCAGAGGCTCAAGATATCCTGACTGTCCTTCCCCCCTTTAGTTGCACTACCACTTGAGTAGAGATATCCATTCAAAAAGTGAAGATCAAGGCTGTTCTAGATACTGGCTTGCCAGTCAATGTTGTCTCCTTCAAGCTTGTGAAGAAACTCAAACTTGCCCCTGACCTTAATTATCACCAGTCCTATGGCACGGCTGGCCTGCTATGACCCACGCCATAGGGGCGTACTCTGCTTTACCCATGTGGTTTGGCAAACTTCTTCTAGCTGCGCCAGCAGTTGTCTTGTAAAATGAGAGTTTTATTCTCTTAGTTGGCACCCAGTTCCTTAGGGAATATAATGGGATAATCAACTTGAAAGATGGCTACCTCTCCATCCTAGGCTATGAAGTCCCCTTGATCTTTGAAGAGCCAGTTAAAGTTCCTTGGAAGCGCCTCAAGACATGTGCCTTGGAATATCCCACTGGGGTTTTCAACCTCAAATATTGCAACCACTCCTCAAACATGAAATTTCCACCCATGGCTTGTCCTTTGTCTGAGGGGATCCCTCCTCCTAGCCACGTCTGCTGTCACCATCCCTCCTGGCTCCCAGGCCATCCTGGACTCCCAAATATCTTATGAACTACCTGAACACACCTTCTTGGAGTTGTACTCTTCCCCCTCCTTAGGACGCAACAAACCTTACCTCTGTCCTGGAATCCTAGATGTCTCTCATAAAGACCCTGTTCAGTTGTTGGTTGCTAACCTGACTTCAATCCCCATGACCTTTTCTAGAGGACAGGTTGCTGGATATGGCAAGTTGTTGAGCGCTCCTGATGTCCTGTCTCTTCATCCCTTTGGCATGTTTCAAGACTTTAACCTACCTGAGGATGAGCCTCAAGTCCCATCCTTGTTCACTGTGCAAGACTTCCCACAACTGTCCCTGGTTCAACAGAAAGAGGTGCTAGACTTTCTAGACCAATTTTCTGACATCTTTTCAAAGGACAGTACCAATTATGGGTTAGCTAAAGGCGTTATCCATCAGATTGACACTGGCATCACCCCCCTTCCGTGCTAAACCTTATTGCAGCAGTTGTGTAGAGGACACCCAGGTATCTAAAGAGCTCAAACAGCTGTTAGACGCTGGGCTGCTGGCACCTTCCCAAAGTCCTTAGGCATCCCTGCTACTCATCTTAAAAAAGAAAGATGGGGGTCATTGTATTGTGATGGACTATTGCCAATTGAACTCTTTGATCAAGAAGGACTCATACCCCTTGCCGCGTATTGATGATGCCCTCTGACGTCTTGGAGGCTCTAAATTCTTCTCCGCAATGGATCTGGCATCTGGATACTGGAAAGTTGACCTATTTCCCAAGGATTTTCAGAAAGCCGTGCTCATTACCTCTGAAGGGTTTTTGAGCCTACTTGCATGCCGCAAGGACTCTGCAACGCCCCAACCACCTTCCAAAGGGCCATGGACTCCATCCTCTGTGACTTGAAGTTGTTGGGTGTCCTAGTATACTTAGATGATATAACAGTTTTCAGCGCTACCTTCACCAATCACCTGGCTCATCTCAAGGGGGTGTTCATAAAGGTTTGAGAAGCTTGCCTTAAGCTAAAACCTTCCAAGTGCACCTTCTTTAAAGAACTTCTTGAATTTTTGGGCCATGAAGTGACCCAGACCGGGATTCTCCCAATGACTAAGAAGGTTGAAGCTATTGAAAAAATGCTTCCGCCCACCAACCTGCAAGAGTTACAAGTCTTTCTAGGGATGATGGGCTACTACAGACAGTTTATCCCTGACTTTGCTGATACTAGTGAACCTCTAGTCCAGCTGTTATGTAATGTTCCTTTTGAATGGACTGCCAGTCAACAGCAAGCCTTTAAGACCCTTAAGCAAAAACTCAAAGAGGCGCCAATCCTAGTGTACCCTGACTATTATAAGGAGTTCATCCTGTACACTGACGCTAGCAATCTTGCTATTGGAGCTATTCTGGCCCAACTAGACAACAAAGGTGTAGATCATCCTGTAGCTTACACTTCCTGCGTGCTAAACAAGCATGAGAAGAATTATAGTGTCACAGAGAAGGAGTGCCTTGCCGTGTTGCATGCAGTCAAGAAGTTTTGTCACTATGTATATGGGACCCACTTCACAGTTGTCACTGACCACGCTTCTCTTAAGTAGTTACAACAGCTTAAGGAGCCTGAAGGGCGCCTAGCTAGATGGGCTCTACATCTGCAGGGATACAACTTGACTGTGCTCCATTGCCCTTGGATTCAACACCAGAACACTGATGGGCTCTCCAGAATGCCTGTTCTTGATTTGCATCCTGCAGAGGCTGACCGGTTATACAAACTAATTGGGTACCCGTCTTCTTGGGAAAATGAGACAGAAGAGGTACAACTAGCCTTCTCCAAGCTATCCAAAGATACCCTCATACATGACAATCAGCTCTTCAAGAAGGTTTGAGACCAGTATCTACCTTATGTACAACCCAGTCTTTGCCTCTTGTTGGTGTTGCAAGCTCATAAAGAGACTGGGCATGGAGGCATTGCCAAGACCTTTGACTGTCTCCAAAAGAATTACTTCTGGGAGAACCTTTGCCTTCTGATCCCAGACGTTTTAGCTAGCTGCCACAACTGCCAGCTGCAAAGGCCTTGAGCTGTTGTCCACAAGTTCAAATTAGTCCCCCTGCAACATGCCTTCCACACTGTCAGCATTGACGCGGTAGGTCCTCTCTCCTGCTCACGTTCTGGGTGTTGCTTTATTCTGATTGTGGTTGATCACTTTAGCAAGTGGGTATAGGCTTGCCCTACAAAAGACATCACGGCTAAGACAACTACTGCCTTCCTGTTACAAGATGTTTTCTACCGCCTTGGCTGTCCTCAAGTGTTGCTCTCTAATAACGGGACTAACTTTAATTCCAAGCTGGTAACCTCTGTTGTCAAAGCTCTGGGTTCCCACCAGTCTTTCTCTGCCCCCTACAATCCTTCTACCAATGGGGCAGTTGAGTGTGCAAATTCAACACTGGTCTCCATCATGAGGAAGCTCACCTACTCTGACACTGCTAATTGGGACCTATACTTACCTGCTGCTCTCTTTGTGTATTGCCTTAGCAAACATTGTTTCACTGGGTACTCCCCCTTTGCTATGTTATATGAGCAAGAGACTAATACCTCATACCTCTTGGCCCCCCTGCTTACCTCTGATAAGGCCATGAATCCTGACAACCACATCAAGGATCTAGTCAACCGCATAATTAATATACAGGCCACTGCCTACACTTCTGCATACAAAACTAAGATGCTTGAGCTTTCTCCTGATAATGCTGGATGCTCCCCCCTGCCTGAATTCAATGTTAGTGACCATGTACTTTACTACCAACACAAAGTAGGTGGTTGCACACATAATTTAGACTCTCTGTGAATTGGCCCTTTAGAAGTGACCTTTAAACAAGGGTCTGAATACACTATAAAGCTCCTCTCCAGTGGCTGTCCTTTTGCTTGAGTGCACGTAAAGTTCCTTTGTAAATACCACCCCCCCTAAGGCCAATCTAGGGGAGGGCAATGTTGTGAATACTGCTATTCACCATGTTTCAATTTTGCCTTTGGTGGGCCATTTTGAAGACAAATCCCTTGCTTTTGCTTTCGCTTCTTGAAATAAGTTGATGTCTGAATCAGGAAGTATAATTGTTTGGTTTCTTGATCCTGCGCAACTCACTTGCCCCACTCATGCTGGTGGCAAGTGATCCTACCGTCCAGGTAGTGTTTTGTGGTATTCCTCACCACTATATATTCCATTTTATATTCACCAATAAAAATTAAGTTTTATTCACATTTTTGTCTTTGTGTCTTCTGTACTTCCGCGCCTCTCTCTAGCCACAACTAGTAGATATTATTCATCCAGGGCTGCAAGGTAAACACATTTGCCTTCCCTGTCATCTAACCAAGACTTATTACAAATCCAATCTGAAGGTTAGGATTCCCTGTTGTGTGTCTGTGCTGCGCCTCAGAACACAACAGTACGCCTCTAATTTGGGCGCAGAAAGGTTTATCCTCTAGAGTGATTGGTGTGCTTCTGTTGTCCACCATGATAACTCTCCTGATCTTGCTTTGAGTGGTTGGCAGCTTCATGAGGTCATTGAATTACTTGTTGACTAGGGACTGGTCTGCTCCAGTATCAAATAGTGTGGTACCTGATATCTGCAAAAACGGAAAGGATAAGTGAGGAGTTTATTTCCAGTTTAGGCGGCAAACAGTAGAGGGTTGCTGGTGGGTACTTGGATCATGGTGATTGAATCCACGTCCTGGTCCCTGTACAAGTCTTGTAGGTTGGGGAAGGGCGGCTTGCAAAAGCACTCTTCTGAGCTTTTCCCTCTTTGTTGGTATCTTTGGTGCTTGCCTAGTTGGCTTGTGCAGTTTGATTCCCAGTTCAAGGATGGATGTTGTTGGCTCAGTTGCCTTGCTTATTAGGTCAAGGATCCTTCTTGGCTGAAGGACTCTCTTTGCGCTTGTTTGTTGCGTGTAGATTGTCAGATTTTTGGGCTGCGTGTTTGCCTTCCAAGAAATCTTCTTCAAGGTTCTTGTAGTGGGTCATATTAAACTGACGTCTAATGTGTGTGGGGAGATCATTATAGAAGTCCAAACGTGGCCCAGGTTCATCAAAGTTGATGGTTTTGGGTGCATGGTCATGTAGGTCTTTTTATGCAGTAATGTATTCCTTGATTGTTTCTGTCATCTTGAAGGTTTGAAGTTCTGTCATGATTACCACATCATAATCCTTCATGAAGAATTTTTTGAGGAATGCGCTCTTGAATAGTTCCCAGTCTCCCTCTTGATCAGGGTGTTGGGCTATCCATCCACTTACAAAGAGTGAGGCGGTCCCTGTAACACAGAAGGCAATTTCACTGACCCAGAGTCTTTGGGGGTACTCCACTTGCTCAAATTTGCTTTGTGTACTGTTGATCCAAAGAGAGGCATTTTCCTGGCGTAATCCTGCAAATGCGCCAAAATCAGCTGTACGCAGGCGCTTGAATATGATGCTGGGTATTTCAGGCTGCTGTGGTGCTGTTGAGATTGGGGTTGTGGGTAACAGTCTTCAGGCTTTGAGAGTGTTGTATTGTTTGATGGGTACAAGGACGTTGTCATAGATAACAAAACCTGTGGGAACGTCTTGTACTTCTTTGTAGTCTCTCCAGCTGTTAGGGAGTACCATTTCTTGGGACCTTTTCTTAAGAGGAATTTTTCCTTCAGATTGGGTAGGTATGGAAAACATATCTGTTCTACCACTGTCAAGTTTATACTTCTGGGAAGTATAATAAACAAGATAAAGAGGAAAATTAAGAAGAGAATGATACTTTATTGGATATAAATATAGGATAATATATAGTATCATGGCAAGCCACATACCGTCTGTGTACCTCATGGAGGTTATGGGGCTTATCTGAGTAGTGTTCCTCTTGAGTCACAAGGCTTAATCAAGTTGTGTTCCATTTAGGACCTGGATTGAGTGATCCCTGTCATAGATGGTTGACTGATAATGGTGCCACCAGTTTATTAACTGGCCAATGAACCATTTGGTAAGCCATTTGGTATTTACTTGGGGCGTTAATTCCCCAAGAGGGAGTAATTGAAGATGTTTCAACATATGTGGCACTTATTCTGGCTTTAATATATTAAGTGGATTGGTGGCTAACAGGATCCAATCATTTAAGCGTGAGTTACTATGTAATTTACTATAGAATTTATTATTAAAAATAATGTCAACACTCAGAAATGTTGTCTATTTGCTTGGGATCATCCTCCAGGGTGGAGTAAGGCAAATTAGAGTGGTAAAATCAAGCTTAAATTAATATGCCTCCTCCTATAAAGAATGTCATAAGTGACGTTGTCAACACTTTACCCTTTTCATATCTGTTAACAATTGCTTAACAACTTCCTATATGTGCAATAGTAAAGTATCATATTACCACTACCAAACCATAATTTTTAATAAAAAAATAAATAACTTTGACAATTTCTTAACTTAATTTCATATGCTAGTTTTTTAATTTCATTATGTGAGAAAAAATACACAGAAAAAAGTTAATATTTGCTAGCCTGCTTAAATTTAATTAAGCATACTATGTTTTTTCATAGTAAATTTCCAAGAAAATGTTGACAGTGTTAATGTCATCAATAATAATGTCTACAGTTTTTTCTTATCAACAGTGATAATTCAGCTGTTTTTACTCATTGTCAATCATAATGTCAACACTTTTCATTTCTCTCATATGAAACTTTATGTTTTACATGATAAAATCATCTGATTTTTGATTTGTTGTATTTTTAACTTTTCTCTTTCATATTTTCTAATTTTTAAAATAAAATTCATATATAAATATAATGATTTTACAATAATCTCACAACTTTTAACTTGTTATTTAAACCTATAATAAAATAAAAACATACAATATTTTTTAGCTTTTAAATGCCAATAAAAACCATATCAGATTTAATTTTTTATTTAGTATGTTTTATAGTTGTTTTGTTTTGTTTTTTAAATACATTGCTTTGTTTTAAGCCCTTTTACTTATTACTTTAGGACAAGAACACCTCAAAGCAACCAAAGGGTACCAAGCATCTCTCCAAGGCCCCCAAGACTCCAAAGAAAAAGCCTGTCTCATCAAAGAAGGCCACTCCTAAGCCCTCTTCCAAGAAGAGCACCACTCACTCCACTGGGGGGAGGAAACTGATGTATCAGTTACTGACCACAGTTTCTATAACTCTGCTTCAGAAAAGGAGCCTACCAACAAGCAGCGCCAGTCCAAGAAGTCCCCTCCAAAGAATAGGTCTTCTACACATGAGGAGCACCAAAATAAGCCCCCTTCTGCTTCCCCCCACCAAACTCCCCTCCTTCAAGTTCATCAGGGGATGATTCAAAGCCCCACCCTGATTACTTCCCTGGCTTCCACCATGCTCCTGCTGGCCCATGAGACCCTATTGTGGCCCACAATATATGCAATGTCAATGGGAAGTTCAAGGTTCCTTCCACCTTGCCAAAATACTTCCCCATGATGAGTGTGAAGGGTGGGCCGTCCATGGTGGCAAATGCTTACATTTTCAGCTGCAACAATGCCAACTGGGGCTTCAAGAGCCGCCACTATACCTGTGAGGACCACTCTTGCCCAGTGCGTCTCAAAACTGAGCGCTGGAACTTAGTCCAAACAATTAAGGGTGAGCACACTTGCACAATGCCTAATACAACCATAGCCTGTCTCCTGAAATGGTAACTTGTGAAGATCATGCCTACCTCCAAGAACCTTTCCCCCACCCAGCTGGCTGTGCTTGCCTGTAAGCACCTCTCCCCCACCAATCTAAAGAGGGTGTCAACCCACAGCCAGTTGGTTAATTTTGTTAGTGATAGGCGCCAAGCCACTAATCCCCTGACCAAGAGTGCCACCACAATCAAAGATTTGGTCCTTTCTGATATCCTCAAGAAAACTGAGGATGGAGAGATGTTCATGCTCTATGACAATTGGCAGGAAGAGGAGGATAGAATCGTTTCCTATGCCACTACCCAAAACCTGGAGCAGCTCAATACTACTACCACCTGGCTGTGGGATGGCACATTTGCAACCTACCTCACCTTTTTCAAGCAGCTTTGAGTTTTGCAGGGCAATTTAATGCCCATGTCATCCCTCTTGTTTTCTTTCTCCTACCTGGTGCCAAGACAGAGGTCTACGCCAGAGCATTCAAAATTGTCCAGGATGCTTTGAGCTCCCTTCCTGCCAACCAGATCCCCCACCCACTCCACAAGGGTCAATCCCTCCTCTTCTGAGAAGGATGAGTCCTCCCTAGCTGCAGAGCAGCCAGCTCATGCAAGATCACTTAGGCCAAAGTTAATCATTATGGCCTTTGAGCAAGCCCAGTTCAGAGCCTTTCAGGCCACCTTCAATGAAGTACAGGGCTGCTTCTTCTATTTTAGGCAGGCCCTCATCAAACACCTCAAGAGCAAGAAGGAGCTTTTTAAGAAGTATCTTAATGATGGTAAAAGAAAGTGCCACTTTGCCATCACCCAGTTTGCTGCCTTGGCTTTTGTGTGGCCAGAGCATACTGGGCTTGGCTTTAAGGTCTTCCTGGAAGATGCTTACATCAAAAAGCACTCCACCATTTTCAAGGGCTACCTTACTTACTTTGAGTGACAATGGGTAGGCAAGAAGGTGACTGCCCAGAGAGGAAAAAGCAGGGCCATAGCACTATGGAACTGCCAGAGCGCCTGTCTTAAGTGAGAGATGAAGACCACATCCAGCCTGGAAGTGTGGCACAAGCACCTGAAGGTGAAGTTTGGGTCCAGCCCCAAGTACAACAAATTCTTCTCCAAGCTGCAGGAAGAGAAGGCCCAAAATGTTTCCAAGTTTGTAGCCTGGCCAACCAGGTGGCCCCCAAGAAGAGAAAGGATAAGAACCAGGGCTACCAGTAGGATTATCAGAAGGTGGTCAAGAAGAAGTATAAGGTGGCAGAGATCAAGAAGTACCTAGAAGATGTAACAACTGCTCTTGCTGGTGGCTTCAATTAGCCCAGTAAACTTTGCTTTACCTGGATCCTTTTTACTTTTTAATTTTATATTTATTTATTTTTTGGATATACTAATCTTTTTAAGTATAAATGGTAAGTTTCATATAAAGTTTCAATGTGGTTTAGTAAGAAAAATCTTATATTTTGTTAATTTATCTTTAAGGTATGAGATTTTTCAGTTATGCTTATATAAAGTATAATAAATTAAAATTATAATTTTCTTATATTTTGTAGTTATTATGATAAATTAAATATATTTATTTTTGGTTCATTGAAATTTTAATTTTTATGGGAATAAAAAATAATTTTATAATAAGGAGTGTAGTTTACATAGTAAATTGAAAAATACTTGCCCATATCTCCTTATTCTTATTATTTGTGGTATTTTTTATTGCATTTTTGGAGTCTCTGGTGTCATTTCAGTATAATAAGGTATTTAAAAATATTTTTCTATAAAAATGCACAGGTTAAAGTGCTTTATTACCTAAAAAAGTGTCAACATCCAGGAGACAACATTATGTAAAACCAGGTTGTCACTTTACTATAGTGTTGACATTATTAGTGTCAACATGGGCGCTGTTGCCGTCAAAATGGGCTTTTATTAACTCTCAGAAGGAAGATCTCTTTAGAAACCTTAGCACATATCAAGGTTACCTTGGCCCCTGGGCTATATACCATAACACTTGGAGTCCTCCAACAATATCTTGGACCTCTGCTGCTCAGTATTAGACTTCTACTCCTTAGTCTTCAACTCCCTCTCCTTAGTCTTAAGTTCCAGCTCCTCAGTCTCAGGTTTCAGCTCCTTATCCTGAGCTCCAGATTCCTCATCTTAGGCTCCAGCTCCTTTACCTTGGGCTCCTGCAATTTTATCTTGGGCTCCAGCTCTCTGTGTAGCTCTAGTGACCTTTTTAATCCACTGCATCTGTCCTTGAAAAGCTCCAGATAGCTTTCCCTTATATAGCTCCTTGTTTCAGTCCCTGCTTCCTCTCATAACTCTTGGTTTTCAAAGCTAAAACTATCCAGTTTATTCTTCTCTACAATATATTAAACCTTTTATCTTACTTCAGCCATTTAAAACCCTGGTTTTTCTGCTTCACTCTCTTATTTTTTAGGCTTAAACTTTTCAGTTAAAGTCTTCAAAACACTGATCAAACAGGCTTTGACCTTCAGCCCATCAAACGCTTGGATTCAAAGGTTTTGTCAAACAGTTCACCCAAATGACTTGCTCTTGACCATGGCTTGAACCTGTCACTGTCCTGCTCCAGATAAACAACTGCTCCGCGTTTTGAACAGTTTTGCCTTTATTTCTGTCACATTTTCCAGAAAAACTTGAGGGCTTCCACATATGTTTTACTTAATATATTTTTGAACCCTTAATTATTCCACGTTTCTCCAAGTTTCTCCACATTTTTATCAATATTTTATCCATTTGAACTCGCCTGTTGCTTGCTTTTTGTTACTATTAACCATTTTGGAAAAACTAGCCTTTTCCCCAACAGTTTCTCCTTCCTGTTTCT
Organism: Entomophthora muscae; assembly: GCA_014839935.2. Lineage (NCBI taxonomy): Eukaryota > Fungi > Entomophthoromycota > Entomophthoromycetes > Entomophthorales > Entomophthoraceae > Entomophthora > Entomophthora muscae. The sequence continues at coordinate 165,359 of QTSX02003682.1, forward strand.
GTCCTCTTTGGCTTTCAGTTACTTAATCAAATCTTAATAAATTCATAGTTTAATTTCTGTGAATCATTTTCTTCCTCTTTTTTTATAAGATATTTATTCAATCTTCTTATCATTGTTGAAACAGCAGACTTGACTCACTAGCAATTTATAATTAATCAGGTTTGTGACCTGCAACCTGAACTCCCCGTGACTTGGAGCCAAACTAAAAAGTCAACTCAAATTTTCAAATCCAACAACATGAACAAATGCTGATCCCGTACGGTGGATACCTCAATTTGGCGCTTGACTCATTACCAGGATCAGGCCACCCCCTTCAATATCCCACTGTGTGATCAACACAATCATGTTCCTGTTATCCATAATTCACAATGACTATATAATACTTGTCTCTCAATAAATAATATTATCTAGTCTCCAAATATTTTCCCTTGTAACTCTTCTAAAACAGCACATTTACAACATTGGTAGCACAGGTAGGTTCTCCATCCTACCTCATCTTGTAAAATTCTGCCTGTTTCTTGTACTTGCCGCAGCCAACAAATCCTTGGCAGAATCATGTCTGGCCTCCCACTAGACTGGGCGCCATACACACCTGGTACCAAATACCCGACAGTTGTGCTATACCAGAACATGGTGATACTGGTCTCCGCCTTCAACGCCTTGTTGGAACAAGGTTTCTTCCAAGCACCTTCCACTATCCCTTGAGCCACATACAAGAGCATCATGTCAGCCCATGTAGCCCAAAGACTTTGAAACACAGCCTTGGAACCATTTTCTGGAGCCAATAATAATAACACCACAGCATGGATTCAATCTGCTCAAAGAAAACTGGCACAAATAGAGTGCCTGCAACACTTCTGGATTGCAGAAATCTCTATCTGGCTTACACATGACACTGGCACCTGGTGTGACAAGTGGCACAAGGACCACACCAAGAAGGACTGGTATACCTTCAAGCAGGACTTCTTAGCAAGGTTTGTGCTGAAGGATACCACAATCATGATCATATACCAAGTAAATAATCTCACCCAAACAGACATAGTAAAGAAGCTCAATTAGGAGTACAAAGAACTCCTCCTATGTGCCTCCTACAACATGGCCTTTGATACTCCAGCTACCCACCTCATGTACTACAGCGTGCTCAAGTTGCATGTAATGAGGCACATAAACCTGGACCAAGTGATCAATCTGCAAAGCCTTTTTTATGATGAAGAGAAAGCAGAGCAAACGTCTAATGCCCTTTATAAAGCACAGACTGGGAAAAGAGAGCAACCCAAGGACTCTCACCCAGCTGGGCATTCCAATTGACCACCCCTGGGAACAACGGCAGCAAAGCAAATCATAAACCTGCAGGTTCCAGTGGACACAGAAACAGGAACAACAGCTAATTGAACCATACTCATTTCTGTGCCACTACCACACAAGACAACCAAGATGAGGGAAAAGCCTGGGGATAGCACTAAGCAAGCCAAGCTCTCTCCGCACAATTTCTGACTTGCCCAACAACAAGTACCAATCTAAGGACATGGATCAGTGTCCAATGATCCAGGCGCCCTTGGAAGACTCAGTACTTCACACTATTGCCAGACATCCCAATAATCTGATGTCCTATCTGTTCTGCTTTTGCAGTTACACTGGCTCAGCAACCCTGAACTCAAGCACAGATCAAACTCTTGTCAACAGCAGCTTTGTGGACAAATTCAAGATAGCCATTAATCCTTTGCAGATTAAGAACATGGTTTTAGCTAATGAACATCACATTGCTTTGACATAAGAGACTATCCCCTTCTCCATTATGCTAGAGAACCTACACTTCATCATTCAGGGACCTTTCATTGATTTCCCCAAATTTAAGATTGTACTTAGATTGGACTGGCTGCAAAAGAACAACCCACACATAGACTGGATCACCTCAGTATTGATTGTTAAGCGCAAAGGTGTCAACCACCAGATCTACCCTGACTTGGTGGACCAGCTCCTATGTAACCATGTCTTTGTGCACATTAAAAAACACTTGATTAAAAGGAGAACCTCAAGGCAATCAACTGGGACTCCTATTAGTACAAAATTATACACTTCAAGTACCACCAGGATACCACTACTCCCCAGTATTGCAAAATTGTAGCCAATCATCCAGAAATATTCAAAGAGGCTCTACCAGGTTTGTCACCAGAAAAACACATACAGCACTCCATCCAACTTAAAGGAGCTGTACCCAAGGTGCAATCTATCTACTGTCTTACCCCAAATAAAAGACAAAACACTGTGTGCCTACCTCAAAGAGGCATTGGAAAAAGTACTTATCTGCCCCTCACAGTCTCCCTTTGGGGCCGCTGTATTCTTTGTGGCTAAGAAAGATGGTACCTTACACCTGGTCACAGATTACTGCACCATAAACAAAGTTACCATTAAGAATTGTTTTTCACTACCACTCATCAATGATCTCTTTGATGCCTTGGGCAGCGCTACAGTCTTCTCCAAGATTGATCTGACTTCAGGCTACAACCAGATCTGTATTAAGGAAGAAGACATCCCCAAAACAGCCTTCCACACTAAGTACGGCTTGTACAAGTGTGTGGTGCTTAATTTTGGGATGGCAAACGCTCCATCAATCTTTGTGACCTTTATGCCAAAGTGTTTGCCCCCCCACATTGGCAAGCACGCCTTAGTATACCTGGACAACATTATTGTCTACAGCCCCTTGGTAAAACAACACCATAAGGATTTGGAGGCAGTCTTTGCTACATTAGCATAACATAAACTGCTTACCAAGCCCTCCAAAAGTCAGTTCTTCTGCAAGTAATTACCCTTCCAGGGACACGTAGTTTCAAAGGACAGCATCAAATCTGACAGCCAGAAAATTCAGGCTATTTTCAAGATGCCACTACCAAAGAAAAAGTCTGAACTTTGTACATTCCTAGGGATGGTCGCCTATGTACGGTGATTAATCCCCAACTGTGGAGTTTTGACAGAACCCCTGTCCGCCATAACTGGCGCTAAATCCAAATTTTTATGGATCCCCCAACATGAATTTTTCTTCAGGCGTGTTAAGGAGAAACTCACAGCTGCGCCCATCCTACAATGCCCCAAGCAAGATGAAGAATATCAAATGAAGACAGATGCCTCCAATGCATCCATTGGGGGAGTACTACAAATCAAAAACAATGATGATGACTTCCTACCTGTAACCTACAAGTTGCTCAAACTGACAGACAGCAAATTTTTTTGCCCCATATATGACAAAGAGTTACTGGTAAATGTACACTGTCTTGTCAAGTGGCGCTGCTACCTGGAACGCCAGGAAGAATTCACCACATTAACAGACCATAAGTCTCTCATATACTTCAAAATGCAAGCCAATATATCCTGACAACAGGCGCTTTGGATGGAGCTTCTATAAAGATCTAACATAGTCATACAATAAAAATCAGAACCCAAACTTGTCATGACAAATGAACTCTTGTGCTTGTATATGAGCGCCATAAGAGAGGAGAATGGGCTCAACCCAGACTGGCACCTCCTGGTACTCTGAACTAAAGACAAAGGCTTCTCTCCTGGCACTACTGACATCATAAAAGAAATGGTCATCAAAAATAAACACCTCTTCACAGACATATACAGTACATTGCACTTCAAGATGACTGATGGGATCACCATCCTGTATATCCCTACACAGTAACAAGTCAATACCATTCTATGCTATAACAGAGATCTAGGACACACCAAGAGTCACAACCTGTACAAAGTTCTCAAACATAAGGCATGGTGGCCAGCTCTATATTGGGACGTCCAAGAAGTTCTCAACCAATGTGAAGTGTGTGAAAAGTTTGCAAAAAGTGATATCCTGCCTAAGTCTATGTTGCCTATACGTTCACAACTACCCCTCAAGGTATGAGCCCTTGAAATTGTGGGACCCATGCCAGGAAAACACAATGACAAGAAATACATTATCCCTGCTATCAACTTTACTACTTGCTGGCCAGTAGCACAGGCAGTTAAAACCCATACAAACAATGATGTTTGACAATTCATAGGCAAGGAAATCATCAGCAAGTTTGGAAAGCCAGAACTTCTTATAACAGACAGTGGCAAGGAACTGATCTCCAAAAATACCAATGTATACCTCACCAAGAATGGGATCCAACATATAGTGACAACACCTTATCATTTTCAGGCCAATGTATGAGTAGAGCGGCTGAATGGTAGCTTAGTTCAGGCACTTGCCAAGCTCACTGCTGGGAGATCTGAGGACTGGTATAAGCAACTACTGACTGCACTACTTGTATTCTGGACCTATGTGAACAGATTCACCAGAAAAAGCCCCTTTGAGGTTGTTTATGGTACACAGTCCAATACCATTCAAGCATTCTCAGGACCCAAGCTGGAAATGCCCAGAAAAGTCCCACCTCACTCAGACCCTCAAATCATACAGGCCAACAGCAACCAATTAAAGAGAGAAGAAAAACGTCTACAAAATACCTTTTTCCCCATCCAAAACATACATGAGGTTGGTAACAAGATCTGGGTAATGAATACCAACAAGAGCAAGCTACAGCCAGAGAAAGTGGGTCCTGCCATCATTATAAAGGTAAACAAAAACAACACTTATCCCATGCAAGGACTTGATAAACACAATCAAGGTAAATTCCTCCATCAAGATTTCCTTAGACCCTGTAAAACAAGACAAAACCAACGAGAGAATGTTCTACCTGCCACTGAACAATAGTTAGTCCAATACAGCGCCTGGGCTCCCAACAACCTCCCTGACAACCTGCCCCCAGAGAAGGCCAACCTTTAGCTGGGGGAGGGTGTCAATACAGCAGGCTCAACCTTTCAGCAAGATTCCAAGTAAGCAGGTTTGTGACCTGCAACCTGACTATCCAGCAACTTGAAGCCAAACTAGGAAGTCAACTCAAATTTTCAAATCCAACAACATGAACAAATGATGATCCCTTACAGTAGATACCTTGATTTGGTGCTTGACTCATTACCAGGATCAGGCCAGCCCCTTTAATATCTCACTGTTTGATCAACACAATCATGTTCCTGTTATCTATGAATCATATTTTATATATAATACTTATCTCTCAATAAAGAATATCCTCTAGTTTCTAAATATTTTTCTCCTTGTAACTCTTCTAAAACAGCACAGTTAAAACATAAAAAAATAACTAACCTTAGCTACAGTTTGTCTGCTGTCCTTCCTGTTGTTGTAGGCGTCTTCAGATACTTTGGGGCCTCCTGGTGCTCTAACAAGACTGAAATACCACCAACCATGGAAAAAACCTTTGCTATTACATCCCTTAAAAATAAATTAAGTACCCTATACAATAAATTTTGTGAGTTTTCAGCCCTATTTGCAGGGAAGAGACTTCACTTAATTGTTTACTTAGGTCTTGTTGTATGATGGGAATCAAAGCAGAAGTAAAAAATCTGTCTGACATAATAATAAAGCTGGATGAAATTTGCCATTTATTATATGGAAAAAAATTGCCCCTGGGTAAAACTCAATAGAGCATGTTATTCAGGATGCAGTTATTCTTGCTGTCACATATGAGATGTCAGCTACACCAGAAAAGATACTATTAACCAATTGTATCACAGTCCTTCCGTGCTCAAGCTGCTGCAATATATATTGTATAGGAGCAATGTCAACATACACTTTGGCAATAAAAATTGCTAGTTTATTTCAACGTCAAGTCCTGGAATTCTGCTGCTCACACCCTTAATAAAGCTCTAAACCCAAATAAAATTTTTAATTTTTATATATACAATTTCTTTAAAATCTACTCTAATTGAACCATTCATATTCAATAAATGAATACATAATAAAAAATAAATATTTCTGTATGTTCATTCATTCATCCTTCTTTGCTTTGTTAATTTTTATTATACATGATGGTATACAATCAAAATCATATAAAGAACAACAATATTAACTAATATAAATAAAACCAAAATATAAAAATATAATTATTTTTCTGTGGTATTCATTTATTCACTCATTCATTTATTTAGCTTTTCTTTGTTAATTTTTATTATACCTGATGGTATACACACAGAATCACAAAAATAAAGCCAACATAATTAAACTAAATAAAAAACAGATATTAAAAAATAAAATGCAAAAAAAATATTCATAATAGCTAACCCTTTAAATGATTGGCTGCTTAAAGAGGCATGTTGGGAGAAAAATCAATGTGGCCATAGAATTTGGCCACAGTTTCAGCTGAGAGGGTATGGACACCAACCTGCAGCAAATTGAACAAATTATCAGGCACAAGTGGCGCCCTTTTATTGACTACTTGCTTGTGCCACCCAAAAACTTCCTTGATTGGGTTGATAAATGGAGAATAAAAGGAGAGAAATAGAAGGCACAAATTAGATGTGGCCTATTGTTAGGAGCCAATTTCTACACCAGGCTCAATCACCTGGAATTAATTAAGAATATCTGTCACCTTGTAGAGCCCAACATTATTCAATACTATGATATTGATGAGGCTGTCAAAACAGCAGGCTCAACCTGCAAGCAAGGTTCCAAGTACGCAGGTTTGTGACCTGCAATCCAATTATCCGGCCACTCAAAGCCAGACTAGGAAGTTGACTCAAATTCCAAATCCAACAACATGAACAAATTATGATCCCTTACAGTGGATAACTAGTTTTGGCGCTTGACTCATTACCAGGATCAAGCCACTCCCTTCAACATCCCACCGTGTGATCAACACAATTATGTTCCTGTTATCCATGACTCACATTAACTATATAATCATTATCTCTCAATAAAGAATATTATCTAGTTTCTAAATATGTTTCCCCTTGTAACTCTGCTAAAACAGCACAGTTACAACATTGGTAGCAGAAGTAGGTTTTCCATCCTACTTTACCCTCAAAATTCTGCCTGTTGCCTGTAATTGCTGTGGTCAACAAATCCTTGATAGAATCATGTCTGGCCTCCCAGTAGACTGGACACCATACGCACCTGGTGCTGAGATACCTGATGAGTTTGTTCTCTACCAGAACATGATTATCCCACTCCCCGTGTTCAATGCCCTGTCAGCACAGGGGCTCTTCCAGGCTCCCTCTGCTATGCCTCAAGCAACTGAAGAAAACACTATGCCAGCCTACGTAGCCCAGAGACTTTAAAGTGTGGTCCTTGAATCCTTTTCTGGGGCCAACAACAACGCCGCTGCATGGATCCAATTGGCCCAAAGCAAACTGGCCCAAATGGAATGCCTGCAACAATTCTGGATTGCAGAGATGTCCATCTGACTGACTCATGATGCTGGCACTTGGTGCAACAAGTGGCATGAAGAACACATAGAGAAGGATTGGGACACCTTCACACAAGACTTCTTGGCAAGATTTGTGCTAAAAGACACTGCACTTATTATCATATTCCAAGTAAAGAACCTAACCAAGACTGGCACCATGAAGGAGCTCACCTGTGCCTACAAGGAACTCCAATTATGTTCCTCCTACAACATGGCCTTTGATACTCCAGCTACCCACCTCATGTACTATAATGTGCTCAAGTTGCATGTAATGAGGCACGTAAACCTGGACCAAGTGGCCAATCTGCAAAGTCTGTATTGTGAAGCAGAGAAAGCGGAGCAAACGTCCAACACTCTTCACAAGGTGAAAACTGGAAAGCAAAAGAGAACCAAAGACTCTCACCCAGCTGGGCTTTCCAATTGACCACCCCTGGAAACAACGGCAGCAAAGCAAACCATAAACCTGCAGGTTCCAGTGGACACAGAAACAGGAACAACAGCTAATTGAACCATACTCATTTCTGTGCCACTACCACACAAGATAACCAAGATGAGGGAAAAGCCCGGGGATAGCACTAAGCAATCCAAGCTCTTTCTGCACAATTCTTGACTTTCCCATCAACAAGTACCAACCCAAGGACGTGGACCAGTGCCCAATAATCCAAGTGCCCTCAGAGGACCTGGTACTTTACACCATTACCAGACATCCCAATAAACTAATGTCTTACCCTTTCTGCTTTTGCAGTTACACAGGATCAGCATTCCTGGACTTGGGCGCAGATTGAACCCTAGTCAACAGCAGCTTTGTAGACAAGTTCAAGCTTTCCACTAATCCTTTGTGGATTAAAACTGTGGTTTTATCTGATGAACATCACATTGCCGTGACAAGGAAAACTGCCCCATTCTCTGTCATGCTAGAGAACCTGCATTCTATTATCCAGGGTCCTGTCATTGATTTTCCTAAGTTTGATATTGTGCTGGGACTGGACTAGTTGCAAAAAAAACAACCCCCACATAGACTGGGCAACCTTGGTATTGACCATCAAAGGTGAGGGCGTCAACCACCAGATCTACCCTGACTCAGTAGACCAGCTCCTATGCGACCACATCTTTGTGCGCATCATGGAGATCCTGGACAAAAAAAAACCCTCAAGAAAACCAACTGGGACTCCTGCCAGTACAAGATCATACATTTTAAAGACCACCAGGACACCACTTCACCTCAAGACTGCAAAATTGTAGCCCCCATCCAGAAATCTTCAAGGAGGCTTTACCAGAGTTACCTCCAGAAAAGTATGTCCAACACTCCACCCAACTCAAAGGAGCAGCACCCAAGGCGCTCCCCATCTATTGCCTCACGCCAAACAAGGATGACACCCTCCACGCTTATCTCAAAGAGGCATTAGAAAAGGGACTTATCCGCCTCTCACAGTCTTCTTTTAGGGTGGTTGTGTTCTTTGTGGTCAAGAAGGATGGTACCCTGTGCCTAGTCACAGATTATCAAGCCCTAAACAAAGTTATTATTAAGAATTGTTACCCACTGCTACTCATTGACAACCTCTTCAATGCCTTGGGCGGCGCCACAGTCTTCTCCAAGATTGACGTAACCGCAGGCTACAACCAGATCTGTATCAAAGAGGAAGATATCCCCAAAACAGTCTTTCACACTAAATACGGCTCATACAAATGTGTGACGCTCAATTTTGGTATGACAAACACCCTGTCAACTTTTGTGACCTTCATGAACAAGGTGTCTGCACCTCACATAGACAAGCACGCCTTAGTCTACCTGGACGGCATTATTGTTTATAGTCCCTTGATAGAGCAGCACCATAAGGACTTAGAAACAGTCTTTGCTACCTTGGCGCAACACAAGCTGCTAGCCAAGCCCTTCAAATGACAGTTCTTCCATGAGCATCTGCTCTTCCTAGGACACATAGTCTCAAAAGATGGCATTAAACCCAACAGTCAGAAGATCCAGGCCATCTGCAAAATGCCACCGCCCAAAGACAAGTTAGAACTCCGCATATTCCTAGGAATGATTGCCTATGTAGGTTGTTTTATACCTGACTGCAGCATCCTGACTGCACCCCTGTCTGCCATAACTGGTGCCAAATCCAAGTTTGTAGTAATCCCCCAAGAAGACCTTTGCTTTAGGCGTCTCAAAGAGAAACTCACAACAGCACCTATCCTACAGTACCCCAAATGCTATGGGGAATACCAAATAGAAACTGAAGCCTCAGACGCATCCATTTGGGAGTACTACAAATCAAAAACAATGATGGTAATTTCCTGCCTGTAGCCTACAAATCACATAAACTGACAGACGGCAAGTTTTGATATCCTGTACACAACAAAGAGTTGTTGGCAATTGTGCACTGCCTAGTCAAATGATGTAGTTACCTAGAACAACATAAAGAATTCACAGTGTTGACTGACCACAAGTTGCTTATCTATTTTAAACCCCAAGCAAATCTATCCCACCGTCAGGCCTGATGGATGGAACTCCTGAATAGATTCAATATGCTCATACAGTATAAGCCTGCTCCAGAGCTTGCTGTGGCAGATGCCCTCTTGCGCCTGTACGTTAGAGCCATAAGGGGAGAGAATGAGCTTACCCAAATTGGCCTCTCCTGGTACTTCAAACAAAGGACAAGGGGTTCCCCCCTGGCACCACAGACATAAAAAACAAAACAGTCATTAAGAACAAACACTTATTTGCAGACATGTATGGAACCCTACATCAAAAGATGTCTGATGGAACCATCATCTCTTATGTTCCCACACATCAGCAAGTTGACATACCCTATGTTACCATAGAGACCTAGAGCACACAAAAAGCTGCAACCTCTATGAATTCCTTAAACACAAAGTATGGTAGCCAACCCTGTACCAAGACATTCAGAAAGTCTTGGGCCAATGCAAAGTATGTGAGAAATTCTCAAAGAGAAAACCCCCACCTAAGTCAGTACTACCTATTATCACACAACTATCCTTCAAGGTGTGGTCCCTAGACATTGTGGGCCCCATGCCAGGAAAACATAATGAGAAAAAGTACATCATTACCACAATAGACTTTGCCACACAATGGCCAGTGGCACAAGCAGTAAAAACACATACAGACAATGACGTGCAGCAGTTCATAAGAAAAGAAATCATCAGCAAGTTTGGAAAGCCAGAACTCCTGATAAAAAACGGAGGCAAAAAATTGACCTCTGAAGATATCAATGTATACCTCACCAAGAATGGGATCCAGCACACAGTGACAACACTTTATCATCCTCAGGCCAATAGGCATGTGGAGCAGCTGAATGGCAGCCTTGTGCAAACCTTGGCCAAGCTCACTGCCAGGAGACCTGAGGAATGATACAAGCAGCTACCAACTGCATTGCTTGTATGCCAGACTTGTGTGAACAGATCCATCAGGAAAAGCCCCTTCAAGTTAGTTTATAGCACATAACCCAATATCATCCAAGAATTATCAGGACCCAAGCTGGAAATACCAAGCAAGGTTTCACCCTGCTCAGACCCCCATGTCATGCAAGCCAACAGCAATCAATCAGAAAAAGAAGAAAATTGTTTGCAAAAAAAATTTGTCTTCATCCAAAACAGGCATGAGGTTGGCAACAAAGTTTGGGTCATGAACATTGACAAAAGTAAATTACAACCAGAGAAAGTAGGCCCATCAATCATCCTAAAGGTAAACAAAAGCAATACTTACCTTGTGAAAGGACTTGGAAAACGTAAACAAGTCAAGGTCCTCCACCATGATTGCCTGAGACCCTGAAAAGCAAGACAAAAACAATGTGAGACTGTTTTCTTTGCCCCAGAACAACAGTTAGTCCAGTATGGCGCCCGGGCTTCTGACAGCCTCCCTGACAACCTGCCCTCATAGGAGGCTGACCTTCAGTTAGGGAGTGTCAAAACAGCAGGCTCAACCCGCCAGCAAGGTTTCAAGTAAGCAGGTTTGTGACCTGCAATCTGATTATTTGGCCACTCAACGCCAGACTAGGAAGTTGACTTTGAATTTCCAAATCAACAACATGAACAAATGATAATTCCTTATGATGAATACCTTGTTTTGGCACTTGACTCATTACCAGGATCAAGCCATCCCCTTCACTATCCCACTGTGTGATCAACACAGTCATGTTTCTGTTATTTATGACTCACAATAACTATATAATCATTATCTCTCAATAAACAATATTATCTAGTTTCTAAATATTTTTCCCCTTGTAACTCTTCTAAAACAGCACAGTTACAACAACACCCAAACTGGTTACTTGAAGGTGCTCCTGAACCAATTGGAAAAATTCTAGAAAATTCTCATCATTGTGAAAATCCCTGATTATCTGGTATAGCTCTATGTCAAGAGAACCAAGAAAAGCTACTATAGAGTACACAACAAAACGCTCAGTTTCATATCAGGACATGTCATTTTTTGCCTTTGGGGACGTAATTATACTCATTTTTTATGAAGGACATAAAAGAAGACTTCTTAATGTAGTAGAATTTAATGGTTTCCTTCTTTTTAAGAGAAGTGAACATCTTGGTGTATTTTTGACGGTATTCAATGTTTTCTGGGCTGTTTCAATTTTACAGAGAAACCCCAAGTTTTTTCATGGGAATTTGTAGGCTCTTCACTGTGCAATAGCAAGTGAAAACCAAAGCCCCAATCCCAAAAGTATACTTGATTATTGGCTAAATGTTTTTCAGTTCAAGATGAAAGTTTATATTAATCAACTGATTTATTGCCCATATGTGTTCCTTGATTAATAGAATTTTTTGTGCTTGGATTTTTCTGAAAAAAAACAGCACCTGTTTTCAGGTAGGTAGTGTGAAGCCTGTGTGCAGATTTTACTAAGATTCTGATAATAACTGTGGCCTTTTTGTAGTCATTTTTCTTATTCATGAGTATCTTAAAATTTTTGGCTGGTGTTGGGAGATAACATGGTATTTGGGCTTTTTGAAGGCAGGCACAGGCCATTAAGTGTTACAAATGACAAACTCTTGTTGACAATGCTCATAGAAGAACCTCAGCTACAGAATTCAACCTTCAAAACCCTGCAGGCTGCCAGCCCGCAGGCCCAGCTGCCCGCGTTTTTCTGGGCTCAAACCAGAGCCAAATTTGACTTCAGTAAAACTACTAAAACCTATCAATCTAGAGTTGTAAGTACCTATTCCTCTTCTGTGAAAGAATCCTGTTAGTTTTTTAATAAAAGTGCAGGCTTGGCTGATGATTCCAAGATAACTGGGGCCACTGCGGCTGGAAAATTGAAAAAACCTCCTGTAGAATGCAGGCTGCCCAAGGATGACTAATCCTGAAACTCAAAAAGAAAATTCAAGTCTTCTCATTTTAATCCAGCCAATGAGAGTTTCCCCATGCAAGATTTCACTGAGAGTTGCCAAACCTTGGTAGATGGTACCACAAACCTGAGGAGAATTACAAAAGTTTTCCTATGGCTGATGGGCATACTTATACCCTGGGCCGCCAGGAAGTTGCCCATCACTATTCTTGCAATAAAGTGATATAAATCTTTGGTTCAATCAGGTCATCTCATATTTAATTTTAGTTTTATTTCATTTGAAAACTAATTTTCACAGCCTTGTCTCTCATGTTCATCAACCTTAAGAAACTACAGGCCAGCTGCCTGAACTATATCATCCATCAGAAGCACACTTTGGCCCAGTACATTTCACAAAATATCTACCTAACCTGGCATATTCAGAGTTCACTCTAGAAAAAATCCTTATTTACAACCCTGAAGCCAGAACTTGAGAGACTGAAATTATTGGCAGAGAAAAAGCCTGAATCACTGTGCTCCCACTGTTATTTTGAGATAAATATAACTACCAGCCAGTCTATCAAGTTCTAATAACCTTTCCCCTTACCTTGCAGCGCGCCCATTCACAGAAATATGTGACTGTCAGTGAGTTCACTTCAACACAACTATTTGGAGTAATGTACATCACCCTTACTGGGCTTGTGAATTTGATAGTCTTCTCTAACGGGCTCTGAGCCATCCTAGGCAAATTTTTATCCTATATTGTAAAGTTGGCTTATATCTTATGATGAGTTCTACCCTCTGAGCCTGTGGGCTGTCCACCTGCAAGTTCTCAGGAACCTCTCACAGGATAAATCTCTGACACGCAGGCTCAGCCACAACACAAGGCATATGTAATTGACTGCAAAACACAGCAGTCTTTTTCAACATTTTCTGCACTTTTGCTGTTTGATAGTATTATGGCTCTTTGTTGTCATCTTGTTCTTTTTTATCACTCACATAAGGCTTGTATGTGATATCAAGGACAGACTTCATTTTTTATGATAGTAGCTAAAACATTATTACAGTAGTATAGGGGTTGTATACCAAGTACATCATCTTGGTGGTGACATCATTTATTGTTTTAATAGTGGTGACCTTGGTTTAGTTTCTGATCAGCTTGAGAGCTCTAGGATTAATCATCTGTGCCCTTGTACCTTAAGCTACTTGAACTGATTGTTTAAGTGCAACCTCAGCAATATTTTCTCATCTCTTGTACTTTTTCTGATTAGGCACTTGTGTTTCACTAACTCTGTTCTTTAACCTGTGAGTGCAATTGTGATCAAGGCACACAACAGATGCATTGTTATTCTGTTGTTGTAAAGCTTTTATTTTGGTATAAAATTAAAATTAAAATCAGTTTATCTATATAATTTATTTATTATAATTTTTATCTTTTTGTATACAGTAGCATTAAAAACTTGTAGTCACTACTGTTTATTTAAAATTATATTATTATATTTTCTAATAATTATTTTGGTTATAAATGTGCACTATTACTTGTATATTTTGATAAATTTGATCTTTTTAATAATTTTAATCTCAAAACAGACACTCAGAATATTTATTTCCTTTTTGTATTCTATATTGTATTCTTAATTAGAACAAGCTGATAGCAGTATTATAGATACAGCTATTTGTTTTGATATTTGATATTTTTGTTATCTGTTTCAGTTGTTATTAGGGTTTGTTTTTTAGATTAAGTTTGTAACTTTTGTGATTGAGTTTCATGTGTTTATAAAAAACATAATAAACATAGTAAATGTGTTATGTGACTGAAACTCATGTGTTTTAGTGTTTGGTACTTTTATTGTCAAATTATTACATATTTGTCTTCAGTTTGAATAAATTGTTGTGTGATGGAACATTTTTGCCAAATAGCACATATTTCCTGTAAAATTATCTTCTATTTAGATCTAGCAAGTTGAAATTTGTTGTGTGACTGAACTTGTGCATTTTAAATTAACTAATATTTGTTTATCTCAACAGTTTTAAAAACTACTATATAAAATTAACTTATCTCAGGAGAAAATTAAAAATTAATAAATTTGTATTAAAGATTCAGAACCTGTTAGAAAAAATGCAGGATTGTCAAATTTTTTTGCATAAACTCACCAACTTACTGAAATATTTTTTATCCTTTTATATAAAAAAATAAGTTGTCCTGGGATGAAAATTACTCTATTAAGTTAGTGGGTTCATGCAAAAGGATTTGACAGCCTCACATTTTTCCTAACAGGTTATGAATCTACAGTATTAGTTAACAATATATTTGGGCTCAATTTTATTTTGCTCTGAGCTAAGTTAATCTAGTTTTCAGATGAGTTAATTTTGTGTTAAAATGAAGTAATTTTGTTTATCTCAACAAGTTATAAGGCTACTGTATCATAAAATTATTATTGTATAACAGTAGCTTAATATAAATTAAGCAAATATAATATAATAAATAAATCTTAAATTTTAAAAGATAAAAGATTGGATTTTTTAAATTCATAGCTAATTTTTCAGAGTTTTAGAAAAAAATAATACAGTAGTTTTCAAAGCTATGTTGCTATGCAAAATAAACTTATATATAAGTGAAATTAACTCATCCAAAAGTAAAACAAACTCAGACAAAAACAAAATAGAAGTAAACCTAAATTTATTTTTAATCAATATAAATTTATTAGTTTTTAATTTTGCTTATATCTGGGTTGTTTTTGTTTACATTTGGGTCAATTTTGCTTGGCATCATGACTTTAAAAACTTGTGTATCAAAAACCATAAAATAATTACTTTTAAAGTTAAAAACTTAGATAAAAATTCAGCTTTGATATAAACAATATTATATCTTTTTAATGTAAAAAAATGTGTTTGTTATTCTTTATAAATTTAAAGTTTACAAATAAATTTGCTTTTTAGCTTAGAAAATATGAAAGAATTTTAAATTTTAAATAAAAATAATGAAAAACTAATAAAAGTTTATTTGTTTACAGTTTAATATCAGCAAAGCACACATAATAGTCTGAAATGCAAACATGGTGAGGATGGGCTTGCTTGACACCTTGATAAATGAATGAGGAAGCAAAGATATAATCAATTACAGTTCCAACAGGCCTTTCTATCTTTAGACGTTATTTCTTGGCTGAGTAACCCCATTGCTTGAAAAGTTGTTGGTAGAAATATCTTCAAGATCATGACACTTAATTGCCTTTACAAAGGCAGGTGTTCTCTGACAAGCAGCTTTGCAGACTGCAAAATTGCCACTGTGTTTGCAAAGTACACAGTTCATGTCTCTTAAGACTAGAAGTGACACCTTAAAGTTAAGAGTTTGGAACTACTCTCAATATAATTTTTTTCTTTTCTGTTTACAGGAGCATAAACATTAACAACTGTTAAATTAAACAGTGATTATAATTAAACTTGGCAGCAATAACCCGGCCACCATATTTGGTTTTTGGTGTGCCAACAAAAAAAAGCTTTGCCGACCGAAGTATTATGGCACCAAAGGAAAAGAAGAAGATCTTGCTGCCAAATTGTTCATTCCATGTTTGCTCTCGCACATTTATTTTCTGAAGGCAGATTATGTTGGCCTTGGCTTTTTCTAGATAAGTTTGGAAAAGCTTTCTTTTTTTGACGTTACAGAGGCCATTTACATTGAGTATGACTAGTCTGGTTAGTTTTTTTTGTCTTTTTGGGAAGATTTTGAGGTATTTCAATCATTATCAGCTCTTAATAATCATTTAGTTTATTTTTTAATGTTTTTTATATAAAATAAGATCTACCTTTATGGTTTGTTAGGCTATCAATAAGAAGCTTTTGGTCTCAAGCAGAAAGTTCAAACATATCTGCAAAGCAAGTTGGCACCATGGCCTTAATTTCACTAAAGCAAAGAGGATGTGCTAAAAAATATAATTAAGATTTTTTTTGAAAAAGTTGCTGGTGATAGTTAAGATAATTTAGCAGGATAAAAAGTTATTTACATTGAAAATGAACTTAATTCAAAAGAAAAACTCTGTTTGATCATATTTGAGCAAAAAGATTCAGAGATGAAGCTTGCTAGAACATAGTGTAATAAAAGTTTATCTGGATCAAAAATAAAAAATAAAAAAGGAACAAGAGAACAATAGAAATATATATCTTTATCTTGAATAAAATCTATGTAAGGGAAGTGAATTCAGTTAAATATACTTCAGGTTAGCAGATTCAAGGATGATTCATATCTGTAAAAATGCAAATCAGTTTTTATTTAAGTATATTATGTTGTAACTAAATTTACCAGTGAGATAAGTTTTCAAAATAGCAAAGGTGCTATAGTTTATCACATAGATTTCTCAGAAAGTTTAATACTTCTGTTGGATAAGTCATTAGGAAAAGGAGCTACAGGATTTGAGATTTGTAGCTTTTACTAGATTTGAAGTTGATACTTCAGTGACTTTTCCTTTCATTAACACCAAGCTATAAATCTAGGCAAAACAAAATATCATTGCAAACATAAATAAAACTGATACAGGTCTTAAATATTATTTTTTAATTAAGTATTTAAACACACGAATTATTCCTGGCTGAGATGGTTATAGTGTAACTCGGATGAGGATCTTTATTTTATGGCTGCCACATTCAACCATATCAAAGTGGCTTATATGTATAGATTACCCGACTCTAGAATGGGTGGATTAAAACTGGAAGAGAAGCAGCAATTGTTTTAGATTATTTTACATGATTGGATGGTTATGCTCTGTGCTGACGATAAAATTGATGACGAAAAGAGAGCTTGGTCAATTTAAAGTGATACAGTTTAAATCAAAAATATAAATATTAGTTTAAAGAAGAAGATGGTTAGCTTGGAAATTTCGAATCTATCTATTCCAAAGTGAAATAATAGAATATTCCACTTGGATGCATCAGCTGATCCAAGTGGCTGTATATTGTTCAGAGTAAACCTTGCTTGATACAGCTTCATCCCAAAAGAACATTAACGGAGTAAACTAGCTATGATAAAATTATGATTCAATATAATGATTTTCATGAAATTCAGAGGACGTACATCAATTTTTCAGATGATTCCAATCAAAATGGTACCAAACATGATAGCTCTAGCTGCTCTAGATGCTGAGATATATAGTTAAGTACTGGAATCGGGTTCGCGTCATAATCAAAGGCTCGGACTCGATTTGATATTATCTAAATTTACTTTTAATACACACTAAAAAACTAAAATCAATGTATCTCAGTGAATACTAAGCCAATTTTGATGTCCAATAGCTTATTTTAAAGCTGTAGATCAGCTCTATATTGTAAAGGGATTTGAAAATCAAATACAAAATTTTTAAAATAATTAGTTTATTTTTACTAAACTTAATGGTGATACTACACTTATTTAGATTTAGTATTTATTTATACTTAGGATATACAACTTTAATTTTAAATTTAAATAAATATAGTTGAAATTACCTTTTAATAAAGCAACTA
Organism: Entomophthora muscae; assembly: GCA_014839935.2. Taxonomy (NCBI): domain Eukaryota; kingdom Fungi; phylum Entomophthoromycota; class Entomophthoromycetes; order Entomophthorales; family Entomophthoraceae; genus Entomophthora; species Entomophthora muscae. The sequence continues at coordinate 183,411 of QTSX02003682.1, forward strand.
AATAAAATTTTAGTCAAACATATGATAAGTAATCCATGCTTAAAAATACAATAAAATATATTTAATTGATTTATTAAATTTAACTTTAATTATGTCCTTGGATAGGGCAACCACCTAGTATAATATTATAAACAGACATCATATCCAACTTCAATCCCGTAAAAATCTATTATGTGGTCCTATTCCTGCTACTGATCAATCAATTAACTGAACAACTTTCATTCCAGACCAATTGATTCAACCTCATAAAAAATATATAAAAGCGAGTCTATCTGTAATCTGCAATGTCACCTCGAGTGCCTCATGTTGTAAGGGATTGAATTGAATTTTCCATAACATTAAATTTTAATAATATTAAATTTAAAGCAATGGCCAAGCCAAAAGCTTGATTTGGCTCATCTTAACATAAATCCTTTAAATTTTCTTTGAAAGCATGTAGGTTGAATTTGGTGCAGTGCAGTTTAAAATATTTTCAAATGAGAGTACAAGCCACCCAGACTTTAATAAATATATTATCAGTTGCTTGATTTTGAATGCTGGTTCAACCCGTGAATGTATGGCAAAGAGGCTTATCTGTTAGATTATCTGACTTCTGAATTTGTGGATTAGAATAGAAAAGAGAGAAACATATTATTTGAGAATACAATTGAAGTTTGGATTGATCTGCTATTCCTTTAAATGACTGAATGTTTAACTTCTATGCTGAAGATTAACCTGGCTGAAGAAAATGTGAGCATGATCACTTTAACAAGATACAATTCAAAATATATAAATGAATGTTGGTTTAAGTAAGAGATTGTTGGCTTACACATTTTGAATTTATTTATCTGACTTGCAACAATAGAGTATTTCACTCCAATACACCATCTGATCCAAGTAAATTTATATCTTTTCAGAGTTAACCTTGATTATCATTGTATTATCTTAATGACAATATTAGTGAAATAATGATATTAAGATTAACTAAAATATTTTTTATTATGTTTAGAGTAAATAGATCAATCTTTCAGTTAATTCCAATCAAAATGATACTAAACATGATATCTAAAGCTGCTCTAGATGCTCAGGTATATAGTTATGTGCTGAAACTGTGCTCACATCATAATCAAAGGCATAGCCTCAATTTGATTTCATCTAAATTTACTCTAAGAACACATGTAAATCTAAAAATAACATATCTCTGTGAATACTAAGCCGGTCTTAATATTTGATAGCTTATTTTAAAGGTATAAATCAGCTTTATATTTTGATAAAATTTAGAAAATCAAATATTAAAATTTTAAATAATTATTTTAGCCTTGCTAAAGATAATAGTAATACTGCACTTATTTAGATTTATATTTTATATTTTTACTTGTAATATTTACTTTGATTTTAAATAAATAGAAGTTAATTAACTTTAGAAAAAATTAACTAAGAAATTAAATCAAACAGATGATAACTAATTTTTGCCTAAAAATAAAATAAAATAAAATACAATGAATTGATTTATTAAATTCAATTTTATTAGATTTAACTTTATCTGTCCTTAAATGAGGAACTACCTAGTTGTTAATATATTTTAGGAAAACAAAAAGTTTATTAAAGCAGGCAAGGATCTTAAAAGAGGTTGCAAAGAGATTATGTACTGGTTTGGTCAAGTTAAAAATTAAATTTGGCACCACAACTCAAGTAGAAATAGTATCTTTAAATAGCACAATCTGTATTTAAATAATTGCAATCTGACCAAAGTTAATTTTAATCTTAATTGTAGAAATCAGATCTTAGTACCAGCACAAGATGCAACACAACTGATTTATTGAAAAATCAGGTTTAACAATTATTCTTGAAATTGTAGGCTCTCTTTTAATTTAAGAATTGAACATAGGTAAAGAGTTGAACTTAATGTTTTTCATGAAGTCTAAAACCTGCATCCAAGATAAATATTATTATTATCATAATCTTGTTTTATATTTGACTATAGCCTTTTCAAAACAAAAGTTTGGTAATAAAAATTCTTTTTTTGTTGTGGGGTGTTGAGATTTTAATCTCATGTATCTTCAGGTATACACAATGATGTAAATCTTACTCTGTGCCACTTTTTTATAAAATTAAAATTTAATTTAAAAAAGCTTGCTAATTTTAATTTACCATTTTTTAAAGCCATCCAACTTTATTTGGTATAATTTTTAGTTAAAAGATTTAAGAATTTAACAGATAATTTTTATAATAACTTTTCTGATTTTCTCTGTCAGAGCTTGTATTATATTTTTACTAGAGAGTTTTGCTGTGCCATTAACCATCTCTCTAAACACCAGCCCTTATCTACTAAAACCAACCTTGTCTTGTGAGACAACCACACTAAATATATGATCAAATTATCCTGAAACTTGCTTGTGTGTTGACACCTCCCGGTTTTTTTAAAAAGCCTCATATTCATGACTCAAATCCTTTATCCTGTCAACCTAAGGTTATCAGAGTGCAATTTTCTCTAGAGCCACTAAAGTTTTTTGTCAGATAAGCAACTTTTGAAAGTTTCAATATTTTTTTGTTAACTCAGTATCAGTCAAAGTCTTGCTTCACTCTACAGATGACACTGGTCTCCTTACCATTGCTGTTTTATTAATTAATTTCTCTACTTTGAGAACTTATTTCTGGTGCTACTTGCCAGGTTTTTATAGCATGGCTTGAATTTAATATTCACAATGTAATCTACGCTTTCTAGCGCCTTCAAAAGATGTAAATCCAATAAGCAGTTTTGTTAAGTGAAATACTTTGCTAGGCTATTTCACTACACCAATCAATATGTTTGGCTTGTGCATATTATCTCAACACTTAAACAAGATTATAATTTTTATCTAAATTCTGATACCAGACTTTTTATCATATTGACTTCAACTATCTGTTTTTTTGAAAGTGTTGCAGCTGAACTAATTAAAGCTCAGTACTTGATTGAGGAAGACAACAGTCCAATAGAAAGACAAGAATGAATAGAATAAGATGTAATTTATTGTAAAATATTGTGACTAATATACCATATGAAAAAAGCCATCAGGCCACAGATGGTGGCACGGTGACAAGTTTCATGCAAGGTTTAAAGCCAAGGAATAACTTGTGCGGGGATCAGCAGGTCAAATTGGCAACACTTCTAATTAGGAGAAAGTCATCATAATTTGATGTTGTAATCAGATTGGCTCATGCCGTTAGATACGTCTATGGGTGACTCATCAAGCACTTCCTGTATATTGTAAGATATTTTGGCAGGCAAGGAAAAAAACTTGTTTGTAATACCCCCTTGCCTCCTGCTTGTTGTCAGACACCAGGATCAGAGTCTGTGAAAGATCTGGGAAGGTTTGCACAAACAAATTTTGTGTGAGGATGGTGCAGCAGGGGCACAAGCAATCATGGTGGAGCTTTTTGGTGTTTTCTTGGGCATTTTTAAGTTGATAGGTGTGGTTGTCATAGACCACAGCTATTTTAAAGGATCCCAAGTGGTTGGGCTCTAATTTGGCTTGCCTTAAAATGTTTCCCCCCTTAATTTGCTTGTGTTCAATGTCTCAGGCTTTGGCGCGCCACTGGCTCAGGGAGGGAGTAGTCAATAGGGGAGGTTTCTTGGAGCCTACTGATTGTAATTTTCTTTTTTTCTACTCCTGTCAAAATGTCAGAGATTTTAAAGGCCAAGGTGCTGGGGCTGAACCCAGTGCCTCTGTTAATTCTTGCTTGTAAGATGAGTAAGGTGGTTGGCAGGTGTTCAGTTTGCGTGGTATTGGGGTACTCCTTGAGAGCTTGGCAATCAGTTGGACCAACAAACCATTTAGGCGCTCTATGCTTCCATTGGCTTGGGGATGATAGAAAGCTGTGACTACTTTTTAGAGGGCATTTTTGGCGCAATATACCTTCATGACGTGCCTCATAAGCTTGGGTCCACCATATGTGATAAGACGTTTGGGCTGCCCAAAGCAGGCCACAATTTCCTTTTCAATGAAACAAGTAATGGTGATGGCGGTATAGTTGGTGGTTGTTCACACTAATGGCCAACTGGTGAAATAGTTGATGGTTGTAATGATGTCCTTCTTGCTTAGTCTGTCTCTGAGAAGAGGACCCACAATTTTGAGGGCCTATTGTTCAAAGGGCTTCATGGCTTTGATGGGTAGAACAGACTTGGGAGATGCAGGTTTAGATATTTTTTTTTTGCACAACACACATGTTTTGAGGAGGTCCAAGATGTCTTGGCACATACAGGGCCATCAAACCTTACACTTTATGATTTTTAAGAGGCTACATCTTCTGATGTGACCCAAGGTGCGGTGGTAGTGTATTATGGTATCCCCTTGCTGTGTGGTGAAAATGTAAGGCATCTTCTCACCTGTCTCTGCCCAGCAGCTGATTTTACTGGTGTCAGTGGTGAACTGGCTCTTGTTTTTCTTCAACTTGAAAATAGTCACAGAATTAAGACCTTTGTAACAAGTGGTATCAGTACATAGGTAGAGCATTGGCTAGTCTGAGTCCAAGCCATCATCTCCCATGATAGACGGCACATACAGTCTGGAGAGGGCGTCAGCTGTGACAAGTTTTTTCCAGGCTTGTATTTGATGCAAAACTGATAGAGAGACAGGAGCTCAACCCAGCCTGCCTAGCGTTGCGTTAAGTGTGACTGTGTATTGAAGTACTGAAACAACTTGTGATCTGTCAGGACAGGGGGTAGAAAGGTGGCACTCTCCAGGTAACAGCATCATTTCTCAACAAAGTGCACAGTTGTTGCTAACTCCTTGTCATGTATGAGATAGCATTGTTCTGAGTCAGTGAGTGTCACAGTAGATTTCATCATGTCAGTAATTATTTGGCCAAGTAAAAAGGCTCAAAAATCAGGAAACCCTTTAATAAAATTAACCAATTTAATAGATTTGAATCAAACAGTTGGTTAAAAATGGGTTACAGCTGCTCCAGTCCGCCAGCTGAATCTGATTCCCCTCTGCAAACTGACATTGATAAATTGACGTAATTTAAGGGTCACCAGATATGAGCTTATTAATCAGCATGGTCATCAGAAGTTGGTCACTCAAGGCTTCTTTGCAAACTGGACTAGGTACTCACTTGATAATGTGGAAGGAATAGGGGATAGGATTCAGGCAGTATTGCTTAGTCAATTTTTGATATACATTGAATAATTTTCACCGTTTTAACTCTTAAGAGTTGAGTCCTCCCAAAAATTTACTAAATAAAATCAATTATCCCTTGGTCTAATCTTTATTAAATGCATCATGTAGTTTTCTTTTTGCGCTACAACTCCTACAATTTAATCCTTAGCCAGATTATTACAGGAAGATGGGCCCTGCTGTTGGTACTTTGTTGTTGTTGTTGCCAAATTTTAAATCAATGCCTGTCAATCTTGGAGCTGTTTCTCCTATCTTCAAAGCTGAAACTCTTGTGCTATCTCAATGTCCGGAATTTTATGCTGAAGACACTCTGATTTTCTTGTAGACTATTTATCTAGGGCTTTTTTGGTTGGGGTTAATTATTTTACTTAACCCTAGTATCTCATTTGAAAATTTCACAAAACAGTATCTGAAGCTGCGTTGGTGGTTAATCAATAACTTTATGTGGATTTGGTGGGTGATTTCCCATCATATAGAGACAGCTTCTTATTATCCCACAATTTCCGTCATAGTGAGCTTTCTGGGTTTATATGCCATGGGGAGGAAGACACCCTTGTCAGTTTCCACCCTTAGCACGCCCCCTATGGCTCTGTCAGAGGCATCAGTCTCAAGTTTGTAATTGCAGTTCCAATTGAGGAACTGCAATACAGGTGCAGTTGTAAGTTTTTTCTTCAATGTCTCAAAGTCTTGATCTCTGGCAGATGTTCAGTAGAAGCGTTGCTTTGTGTTTAAGAGCTTAGTGAGGACTGCAATTAGTTTGGTGCAGTTGGGAATGAACTTTTGCACATAGGCAACCATGCCCAAGAAGGTACATACCTGACCCACATCAGTAGGGGGTGACATACTTGTGATTGCCTTAATATTAGCAGGGTTAGGCTTTATTCATTGGGCAGAGATGGTGTTCCCAAGGAATAAGAGCTCTGATTGGAGGAATTCACATTTGGAAGGATTGGCCTTCAGCTAATTTTTGCAAATGGTGTCAAGGATAGCACTGTTACAAAATTAACAGTTTTGAGGCTCTGGGCAGGAATTGAACCCGCTCATAGCTGCCAGGCCGGGCTAGCGGGCGGGGGAGATTTGCTTGCACCTGTATTTGCTTTGAAAAGCAAAAATCCAGGGGTGGGAATCATTTCTGCCCTGGTGGTAGCTGCAGGGCCCATTCTGGGCCCCAAAAACTATGCCCAAGCCTTGGTGGGGTTGGCTGGGCCTGGGCAGGCTAATTTTAGCTGCCCAGTAAACCCAGTTCAAGCCCACCCTCTATCAAGTAATTTGGGGTTTCCAATTGGGAATCCTTTTTTAATCAAGTTTCTTTGCCTCAAGAATGCCTGTCAAGCCAGTCCAAAAATGGTGATCATATTAGAAAAAACCCATGACTCCTGAAGCCAAACCTGTCAGAACCAATGACCAGCCAAGTCAAGATGGACCACCAAAAAGCCAAACAGCTGTTCCTGAAAACCCCAAAAAATGACCATGAAGTAGCCAATTAACCAGAAGAATTTTAGATACCAAGCCTTGCCACACAGTTAGCACCAGAGAAATGCCCAGAGGCACTTGCACATGAGTAAGTATAGAAATCAGAAGCACCTGAAAAGTTCTGTATCATAATCCTTAACAATAAAGTTGTTATTAACCTTTGGTTCACCAATCTGTTTTCATACATACTTTTGATACTCTTCCATCTGCAAACACCACAGCGTCAGTACTCATCCACAGGGATAGATAGCCAGACTCCAGTTGACAAAACCAAAGCCTTTGACTACTATTGCCCACCCAACACTCCATTTGGCCCTGTGCATTTCACTGAGTATCCCCCAAACCCTGACCACAAACCCTGGACCTTGGAAGACTTGCAGTGGTACACCCTCCCAAACACCCCCAAGGAACCTTACCAAATTGTCTGTGATGGCAAAGCAATCACCATTTACCCTTTGATATTCAATGGAAAATACAACAATCCTGCTGCCTACTTGGTTCCCACAGAACCACCCCCAACACCCAAACTGACCATCTCAATCCCACCCATGTCTAATGCCACTGGTCAGAGTAGTCAATTCCTGGGAGTGCTTTATCTGGAGCTCACAGGATTGATTGATTCTGCCTTGCCAGCAGCTGGGCCCTGGGCTGTGGCTGGGAAGGTCCTTTCCTACCTGATAAAGTTAGGTCCCATCATCTGGCGGGCCATGCCAGTACCTACTTTGACTCCTCCCTTGCCTGCTGGAGCTCCACAATACTCCTGGTATCCTGACAAGCACAAACATGTTAGAGGTGTGTGATTTGATCTTAACTGAAGACAATAATGATTCCAAGGTACACAACAACACATTTTTCAATTAGATCTTAAAATTCTTTTTTATTAACATGGAAAAGATAGAGGGAGTGTTGGTCATTCCAAAGTTCAACCACAACACTCAAACAACCTGTAGTGTGTGCAGAAGGTAGTTTTTGCCTTGTCCCCTGGCACAATGTGGACCTGATTGTATCCCACAGTGAGATTGATCTTACTGAAGACCTTAACACATGAAAGTTTGTCAAACAGGTTGTCAATTAGAAGTAAGGGGTATTTTTTGACTTTCACCTCGTTTAGAGTGCAGTAGTTGGTTACCAATTGAAGGGACCTATCCTTCTTAGCTAAAAACAAGACTGAAGCCCTGTATGACAAGAGGGAGGGGCAGATGAAGCCCTTATTGAGCGCGTCCACAAGATGTTGATGAAGAGTCTTGTCTTCCTTTGGTGTCAGGCAATAAAGGGGAAATGCTTTGGGCAGTGACCCTTGCAGTTTAACAGCATGTTGTATTTCTCTTAGAGGAGGCAAATAGTCTAACTTTTCACTGAAGACGTCCTTGTACTCCTCAAAAAGTGATACTAGTGCTGGAGATGACAGTGTGTCTGAGGGAGAAGATGTTGTGAGTCCAAGTAAATGACTTCAACTGAGCACTGATTAAAGTATATTTTTCCCTTTGAAGCCATACATACCTGTTTCCGTGAGCCTGAAAAATACAGTGTCATGGAGTAATTTGCTCATTTCAACAAGGTAAATCAGGAAACCTACCCCATTCCTGTTGAGTGTGATTACAGACATATCCCAGTCAACATATGGGCAGTTATGCCAAAGCCAGTTGAGGCCAGCAATGACTTTATGGCTGAAATTTGCCATGATTGACCCAGAGAGCTTAATCTGGTTGTTCCTCATCCTCACAGCAAAGGGTACTGTCTCATGGGTAATTGCCACTCTATGGGAGTTGGCTATGCATATTGACTTGAATTGACTAGGAACTTGATATAGTTGCTGAGATTCTGAAAATTCCTGGTTGTGAATGGTGTGGTTTGGCCCCAGTGTCTACCAAAAGTTTGTGGGGTTTCCCACAGAAGCAGAAGGGGTAGGCCAAGCAGGTGTTTTCTTGGAAGAATGACTTTATTGGAGGACAGGGTTGTCACTATGGATCTGGAATACATCAAGGGTCTTGACATCATGCACATTATAATCACAGGGATTTTTGGCAAGGAGAGATTGGGAGTGGGATTCAAGCGGGGTTGCAGAACCTCTTGTATCTACAACCCCCAGGCTTTTCCCTGGTCCTCAATTTGTGCTAACTGGAGTTCCCCCTTGCAGGAACGCTTAACCCCATTTTCCTGTTGGCAGGGCTGGCAGTAGCCTACTTGATTGTGGACACTGCCAGGTGCAGAACAAGGTTGGGGTGGTGCGTTATTGGGTCTGCAGAAGCCCATTAAAGCCTAGTTGTTGGCCTCCACAATGGCCTTATAGCAGTCATCAATGAAGATGCAGTAGCTCATGGGAACCCACTTACAGATTGAGGTTTGAGCCCATTAACTATCAAGGTAAGGAGCATGGCGTTCCCATCAGTCATGGATTCTGGGGCGGCAACAAGAGCTTTCTGCCAGGCGGCAAGGTATTCAGGAACAGACCCAGTCTGTTTAATGGCTAGGAGGGGAGTCCCCACCACAATGGGTGAAAATTTTTCACTGTAGCGGGACTTTGTGGCATCTCTGAATGATGCCCAGATAATCTCTATTTCTTGGCTGGCCCAGTTGATGAACAAGACTGCAGCAGGCCCTGTAAGGTGGCCTGAAGCAGTGGCAATCCACATGGGCTCAGGTACTTGACAGATACAGAGGCAGGTTTTGGTAGAGTGGAGCCAAATGACAATATCAGCTTCTTTGACACCTCCCGCAAAGGACTCAAGCTGGAGGTTGAGCATGAGTTGAGAAAGATCCAATTGAGGCAGGGTGACACTTGTGTTGCGCTGCCCTAGATGGAGATGATTGTACACACTTGTGAGCACCAGCTGGTCCTGATAGATGACATATCCTTTGAGGATGCCCCCTCAGGGATTGGAAGGAAAGTTTCTTGGTGGGGAGTAGCCATACATTCTGTACTCTGTCCTTTCTTGGGGGAATTTTTCTCTTAGGCAGGTTGTCAATCTACTGCTGCTACCACTGTTGCAACTGAATCAATTAAAGTTCAGTATTTGATTAGGGAAGACAACAGTCTAATAGAAAAGACAGGAATAATAAGAATAAGGTATTGTTTATTATAGAATATTGCAATTAATATACTATATAGAAAAATCCACCATGCCACAAGGGGGTGGCATGATGGCATGTTTCATGTAGGGTTCAAAGCCAAGGAATAACTTGTGCAGGGATCAGCAGGTCAAATTTTTCAGCGCTCCTAATTAGGAGAAAGTGCCCACAGTTTGACATTGTCATCAGATTGGCTCATGTCATTAGATACATCTATGGGCAACTCATCAAGCGCCCCCTGTGTATTGTAAGATACATTGGCAGGCAAGGAGGGAAACTTGGTTGTAACAGCTGGTCTGTAGCACTTGTAGTTTTTAAACCACTTTATTGTAGCACTAAAAAATATTAAAGTTAAAATAAATTAAATAAACTTGATAAAAAAATAAACCATCTCAACATATATGTCTCTGAACTGTATGATCTACATATAACTCCTGAGTGTGCTTATTATTTTTTAATAAATTTATACTCTGCACATAATTAGGATACCAAGTTAAGAACAAATTATATTGTAATTGGACAAACATGTACATGAACAAAACATGTTGTTAATGATACCTGGAATGAGTTGATATATACAAACAATAAAATATTAATATCAATTGAATATTATGACTTAAAGCTCTAATTTTTTTCATAATTATATTCATTAATATGTTTATTTAATTTGTAATACATGATAAGTAATAGATATATTTTATTAGGATGTTTTTATTGGTATAAAAGGGGTTGGGGTAAGAACAAGAAATCATGCCAAAATTGAAGGTGATGATCAAGGAGTTGGACGCAGCAGTGGCCAAGATCAATGAGGTAAATCAAAAGGTGAAGGGCATGCTCAAGAAGGTGGTGTTAGAAGGTGAAAAACTGAAATTTTTTACTGTGAAGGCTGTGAAGAGCAAGATACTAAATACAACCAACAAAATTGCAACCAGGCTCTTTAATGTACAAAAAGATGTTCTTGCTAACCTGCAGTTCAAGCCACAGGGGTTTACAACTGCGGAGGCGTGGGCAAAGGATCTAGAGATGTTAAAACAGCTAAAAAATAAAAAAACATAGACCAACAGAAGATGAGCAATAACCTGTAAGTGGGAAGACCTGTGAAGCAGCCCCTGTCAAGGGAAAACAGGTGAAAGATATAGAAGAAGGTAAAAAATAAAATATAAATAAATAAAAAGGTTATACTAACTTTTTTATTTACAGATGAGCACAAAGACAAACTACAACAATTCCTGAAACCACATGTGACTGAGACTTTTTACAGCAACTATGCCCCCCATATTGGGTGTCAGCTGGTTTTGACGTTAACTGTCTAATCTGAAATGTTAGAAAAATTAGAAAATAATTACTTTATAAAATCAGAGCAACTTGCAAAACTCTAAACAAAACAAATGACTCTGAATGGCGGGTTGCAGATTTGACTGTGGCCCTAAAAATCCACCTTGACCAGTATGTTCTGCCCCCCAGATTCTGAAAGCTATTTGTCCTCCTTTTCTGGGACTTTGTCAACACCATGCCATATCAAAACTTACCCAAAATAGAGAGAGGACAAGAAGAAGTCTGTTTCTGTTTCCTGTCAGCATACACATTATCATGCATCCTAAAAAATTTAAAAGAAAAAGTAACTAACCTTAACAACAGTTTGTCTGCTGTCATTCTCCAGGTTGTGGGAGTCCCTGGAGACTTTGGGGCCTCCTGGTGCTCTGACAAGACTGGAATCCCTCTGACCATAAAAAACTTTTACAACTACATTCCTAAAAAATAAAATAAAAACCTTATACAATATTTTTTGTGAGTTCTCAGCCCTGTTTGCGGGGCAGAGGCTTCAATTAATTGTTTACCTAGGTCTTGTTATAATTGTCAAGATTTTAAGATCTTGAGGAAGAAGAGGTATAGTTTTTATTATTTATATTATGCATGTTGGGATAGATGAATCTGTAAGAAGACAGATGCGCTTCCTATTGATATGGATGGGTGTTGCAGCGGGCTGTGTTCTGTTGCTGCTCAAGCCAAGTGATGGGGAAGTCCTGTGGTCCTTTGGAGACACAACACTGTCTATGGTGGTTTGGAAGGAATTCAAAAGTATCAATAAGTTGCTCTTACTGTACTTGACACCACTACTATTCAGACTAGTAGTGATGTTGAAGGGTATTAATTGTCTGCCTTCCAAGTGATCTTGGAAGGACCCTTTATAGTTAAAAGCTAGCAGCCAAACTGGCGTCTAGCTGCAGACAACTCTTACTAGCTAGCCTATCATCCCCAAGCTACTAGTTTCACCCCCAGAGTTGGATCCCAAACCTGAATAAGATTTTGAGATGAGGTAATATTCTAGGCTGCTGATTTCTCCTCTTCATCCTAGATATACCTTGACTTAGTTGCGGCAAACTAAGCTGACATCCATTTTGGCCGACCTTGCCTTGCACTCAGTATAATGTGCAAAATTTGCACAGGTGGTCCTCTGTCTCACTTCTTGGTGAAACAGGATATTGTAACTACCCATTTTATTCTTTTGTGTTGGGTTTGCGTCTTAATTTGGGATCCAGAATGCCAAACATCTAATTATAGAAGCTTCTGGATTATCTTGTGACCTGAGACCCGGAATGTCTCAGGTGTCTTCTGACTTGTAAACTATATCAGTCTTGTTATAGTTTCTCTGTATTCCAGAATAGCTGTTTCAGTTTGGCTGTGTCTTGTCTAGTGTCAACCCACAGCTTCATTGATAGGGATATGGATCAGTTAACCCTAATAGATCAGGATTTCCTGATAATAATGATGGGGATTAAAAAAGAGGTTCACAGCACACTAGAAATAATAACTAAGCTGGACAAAATTCAACATTTACTAGATGAAAAAAGATTGTGTCTGGGTACAGCTCAATATAGAACTTTATTCGTAACACAGTTATTATTGCTGCCACCTATGGAATGTTAGTTCCATCAGAAAAGATACTCTTGGCCAATTGTATCAAAGTCCTCCCGTACTCAAGCTGCTGTGAACTATATAGTACAGGAGCCATGTCAACATATACTTTGGCAATAGAAATTTCTAGTTTATTTTAAAAACAAGTCCTCAAATTCCATCAATCACATTGCCAGTAAAGCTCCTCAACTTAAATAAAAGTTTTACTCTATATATATGTCTGCTTTTAAAAATAAAATATTTACATCATTCATCTACAATAAATACATATTAAAAAATAAATATTCTATGCTATTTTTTCATTCATTTGGCTTTGCTTTGTTAATTTTTATTATAACTGAAAGTATACAATTGTGTCATGGCCTGGGTGACTCCCAGGGGAACCTTCAGTCAAGGGGAAGGGTCAAACCTGGAAGGCCCAGTAGATGACAGGGGCCATCCACATCGCATAATTGGCAGCAGTAGTCCAAGGACGCCACACTCCCATGTGGGGTATCACTTGCTCAGTGAGCCCCAGCATGGTCAAATAGGCAAACCCAAGATTACTGTAGTCGTATGATGAAGCAGAAGAAACAAGAGGAAGTTCTCTTGGGGCGGCGCTCATGGTCAGGCTTGGCTGGGCAAGTTGTTGGAGCAGAGGAACACCAGGAAAAGAGGGGCGCGGTGCAGGAGCAGGAATTAATTCTTGGTCCAGAACTCTAGGAGATGGGGTAAAGGCTGGAGGTGATTGGTTGGAGGTAGCTAGAAGTTGCTCTGTTTTTCAGCGCTGGCGTTGGTACTGGAGGTACTCTCTGTTTGAAAGCACCAGTAGTATAAAATTCATAATAATGTAATAAACCCCTGCAAAGTATAAATGCTCAGTATGCATTAACCAACAAAGTTTATTAGATGAAGAGGTCAACAAAGAAAGGGGATGCCAGTGTTACCAGCTATATCCTGCTGGGAAACTGCAATTGAACTTACTGGCAACTTCTTATTGGTTGTCAATGGATTATTATCAAGCTGGGTTCCATTGGTGACTCCTAATTTTCCAGTTAGATGGATCTTTTCATTATTTTTGCCCTGGGGAAGCTGGTAGGGGAATTTTGGGCCATTTAGTAACCCAAGTCTCCAATTATGGGTTTCAGAGGGTGTGGGCCAATTAAAATCTTTTTTGCTTGGATTTAGGATGGTTTCCAATTGCCCCCAGGCTTGGCCTTGACCAGGGTTTGATCCTCCACTTGGAATTAAAGTTTTATTTGGGTTAATTTGCATAATCAACAACACAATCAATTGGTTGCGCAATTGCTCAATTGCAGGCATTGAACCTATGTAACATAGGGTTTTGTCTGGCCTATTCTGGGCCCTGACAATTTGAAACCACAGAAAGAACACAATACAAATTAAACTAAATAAAAACAAATATTAAAAAAATAAAATGCATAATAAAACACTTGGAATAAATAAGCCTTTAACTGATTGGCTGCTTGGAGAGGCACACAGGGAAAAAAAAATCAGCATGGCCATAGAATTTGGCCACAGCTTTAGCTGGGAGTGTATAGACACCAACCTGCAGCAAATTAAACAAATCATCTGGCCCAGATGGCGTCCCCTTCTTGATAAATTGCTTGAGCCACCCAAAAACCTTCTTAATTGGATTGAGAAATGGGGAATAGGAGGGGAGTAATATTAGGCGTAAAGGCGCTATAGCCAATTGTTGGGAGCCGATTTCCATGCCAGGCTCAATCACTGGGAACTCATTATGAATTTCAGCCACCTTGTGGAGCCCAACATTATCCAATACTATGATATTGATGACACCCAAACTGGTTACTTAGAGGTGCTCCTGAACCAATTGGAAAATTTCAGAAAAGTCTCATAATTGTGGAAATCCCTGATTACTGGTATAGCTCTATGTCAAGAGGACCAAGAAAGGCTACTATAGAGTATGCAACAGAATGCACAGCTGCATACCAGAACATGTCATTCTTTTTGCATTTGGGGAAGTAATTATACTCATGCTCATGAAGGAAGCAAAGGAGGACTTCTCAATGTAGTAGAATTTGATGGTCCCCTTTTTTTAAGAGCAGTAAACATCTTGATGTATTTTTGACAGTATTTAATGTTTCCTGGGCTTTTTTAATTGTACATAGAAACCCCAAGTTTTTTTCATGAGAATTGTAGGCTCTTCACTGCACAATAGCAAGTGGAAATCAAAGCCTCAATCCCAAAAGTAGACTCAACCATTGAATAAATATTTTTCAGTTCAAGATAGCAGTTTCTATTAATCCACTGCTTTATTGCCCACAGGTGTTCCTAAACCAATAGGGCCAGTTTGTACTTGGATTTCTCCAAAAGTAGAACATAACCCATTTTCAGGTAGGTAGTACAGAGCCTGTGTGTGGATTTTACTGAGATCCTGATAATGGTTGTGGCTTTCTTGTAGTAATTTGCCTACTCCATGAGTCTCTTAAAGGTTTCTTGGGTGGCATCAGGGATAACATGGTATTTGGGCTTTTTGGAGTGTCAATTTTATACTTCTGGGAAGTATAATAAACAAGATAAAGGGGAAACTTAAGAAGAGAATGATACTTTATTGGATATGAATATAGGATAACATATAGTACCATGAGAAGCCACATAATGTCCATGTGTATCATGATAGTTGTGGGGCTTATACAGATGCTTGTTCCTCTTAAGTCACAATGCTTATCCAAGTTGTGTTCTGCTTAGAATTTGAAATGTTTGATCACTGTGATAGATGGACAAATGATAGTAGTGCCACTGAATTAATGATTAGTCAGGGAATCATTTTGCAATTCACTTGGGGAATTAATTCCCTGAGAGGGAGTAATTATAGATGTTGCATCATCTCCCCCTGGGGTGCTGGAAGTTGGTGTCACAGTAGATTCCATAATGCCGGGTATTGTCTGTCCAAGTAAGAAGGCTCAGAAGGCTGGAAAGCCTGTATCAAAATTGACCAAGTTAACAGATTTAAACCAAACAGTTGATTGAAAATGGGTCACGGCTGCTCCAGTCTGCCAGCTGAAACCAGCTCCCCCTTTCAAACTGACGTTGATAAATTGACGTAATATGAGGGTCATCTGATATGAGCTTGTTAATCAGTATGGTTGTCAGAGACTAGTCACACAAGGGTTTTTTGCAACCTGGACCAGATACTTACTTGGCAATGTGGAAGGAATAGGAGGTCAAGACTCAGGTGGTATTTCTTAGTCAATTTTTCTGATATATATTGAATAGTTTTCCCTGTTTCAACTCTAAGAGTTGAGTCCTCCTAAATTTACTCAATAAAAATCAATTATCCCAAGCTCTAAATTTTAGATTTTAAAAATGCATCCTGTGATTGGGTTGTTACAATATATCCTGTACAATCTGATTCTGAACCAAATCATTTCAGGAAGATGGGGCCCAGCATCTGGAACTTTGTTGTTGGCGCCTCCAAATGTCAATTTTATGCCAGCCAATTTTGTAGCTCCTCCCCCCATTCTTGAAACTGAAAATTGTGCCCCTTCTCAATGCCCAGAATTCTACGCTGAAGATGAATTGATGCTTTCCCAGGTCATTTATCTTGGTTTACTCTGGTTAAGACTACTGGTTCTACTTAATAATGGAGTTACAATTGGAAATTTCACAAAAAAATATCTGAAGCTGCTTTGGTGGTTAATAATCAATTCTATGTGCATTTGAGTGGTAATTCCCCATTGTTTAGAAACAGCTTCATATTATCCAGTGATTTCTGTCACAGTTAGAACCTTGGGAACTTTCTTGAGAATATTGGGGATACAGGCTTGGTATTGATCCAGTTTGGTGTTGGGTACAGGGAGCCAGGAGTTACGTTGAGCTGTTCTTGCTTTACATAGGCAGAGTCAGTCATGGTGAGTGCGCTTTAATTTGGTTCAAGCACCAATACCTTTGATGAGGTATGTATTGTTGGGCTTGAATTCCATGAAAATTCCTGGTCCTTGTCCCCTGGGTCTAACTTGTGCATGTTGTAGTTAACAACCCAGATCTTGTCCCTAACTTGGAAGCATTCTTGTTGTAGTGGGATTGCTTCCCTCTCAGTTATTTTCTTCTCCATGTCTTTTTGGTCCTTTCTAGCATGCTTTAAATAAGGATCACTATTTTCTTGTACCTTCTTAGGTAGAAGTAAGCGTGGTCCTACAGTAGTTCTAACAAGAGCTGGCCTGTGCCCATAGACAAGTTCATACAGGATTTTTCTTGTATTTTGGTTGACTTGTGTTCTGCACACCATGAGTGCTGTTGGTAGCATGTCAACTCAGGCTTTTGGATTGTTAGCAGATAGCTTACTGAAGGCTTCCACTAGCGAGACGTTTAGTTGTTCTACTCTTCCATTTACTTGTGGGTGATAGGGAATGGCTGTGGTGTGTTTTATTTCATTCTTGGTGAGGTAGATATTGGTGTTGATGGCTCTAAGTTTGGTTCCTCCATCTCTAATCAGGAGATCAGGTTTCCCAAACTTAGCTATGATTTCTTTGCCAATGAATTATTTTACATAATTGCCTTTGAGTTCTTTTTTAGCTTGTGCTACAGGCCACCTAATTGTATAGTCAATAGCAGTTATAGTGTAATTTTTGCCTTTGTTGTTGCCAGGCATTGGTACCACAATATCCAGTGATCACACTTTGAAAGGTTATGTAATTGAAACTGGTATTACTGATTTGGGCAGTGCCTTAGAGCGGGCATGCTTTTAACAGACCTCACATTGTTCCAGTACTTTATTGATATTGTCCAGCATGTTGGGCCACCAGTAGCGGGTCTTGAGGTATTCATGCAAGTTTCTGCTACAGATGTGTCCCAGATCTCTGTGGTATCAGAGGATTGAGTCAATATTTTGTGTTGATGGGATGTATGGTACAGTATCACCACTTGGAAGTATTTGGTGTAGTTTGTCATATAAATTTTTGAAAAGATGTTTGTTCTTGAGGACTTTATCTTGGATGTTCATGGTGTGCCAGCTGGGAACCCTTCTTGGAGATTCCTTATGATCAAAATAGGCCAATCAGGGTCCCCATCAGCTCATAAGACATGTTTACTGTATAGCCTTGATAGGGTGTCTGCAGTAAGCATTTCTTTGCATGGCTTGTATTTGATTGTTATAGGATACCTTTGTATAAGGCTCATTCATTCAGCTTGTCTTTGTGATAGGTGTTATTGGGTTTTAAAGAATATCAGTGACTTGTGGTTGGTTAGCACTTTGAATATTTGTGCACCTTCCAGGTCACATTGCCACTTCATGAGACAGTGCATGATAGATACCAGTTCCTTGTCATGTATTGGATATCTTTGTTCACCATCAGACAGTTTTCTTGGTTCATATTCTAAAGGGAGGAAGTCCTTTTTTTCAGTTTGAATTTTGAGTACACTCCTATTGCGTAATTGGATGTGTCAGTTTCTAGTTTGTATATTCCTTCACAGTTTAGATATTGTAAGATGGGGGCAATAATGCACTCTTTTAGTTGTCAGAAATTTAGGTCTCTTAGTGGTGTACATAAAAATTTGGTTGTATTGCATGTGTTGCAGATAGAGGGGAAGTCAAGGCACCCCAGTCAGGGATGAATCTTCTGAAATAGGCTATCATGCCTAGGAATGTACAAAGTTCACTCTTTTTCCACAGTGGTGGCATGCTGGTTATGGCATGTATCTTTTCTGGGTCTGGTTTTATTCCTTCCTTACTGATAATGTGCCCTAGGAAGAGTAATTGCTTGAAGAAAAACTGGATTTTGGAGGGCTTTTATATAAGTTGGTTTTCTTTGAGGGTGCAGAGGACTAGGCAGATGTCTTTCCAGTGCTGCTCTACAGTTGGACTGTATATGATTATGTTGTCTAGGTAAATGATTGCTCTTTTTCCAATGTTTTACTTGAATACTTCATTAAAAAAGGTTACAAAGATGCTTGGAGTGTTTGTCATGACAAAGTTAAGGACCACACACTCAAAGGAAACATGCTTTGTTCTGAAGGCTTTTTTGGTATATCTTCTGATTTCATGTAAATTTGGTGATAAACTCCTGACAAGTTGATTTTTGTGAAGACTTGAGACCCCCCAGGGTGTCAAAAAGGTCATCAATCAGGGGCAGGGGATACCTGTTATTAATTGTGACCTTTTTGAGAGCCCTGTAGTCTATGCCTAGGAAGAGTCCTAAATCTTTCTTTGATACAAAGAAGACAGCAGCACCAAAAGGCAATTTAGAGGGTCTTATGAGTCCCTTTTTAAGTGGTTTTTCAATATAGGCTTTTAAGGCGTCTTCTTCTTGTGGAGTTAGGTGGCAAATAGGGCGTGCTTTTGGAACACTTTAATTGAGGTCAATTTTTTTGCTGTATGTTCCAATTGAGCATTAGCCCTGGTAAAGTTTCTTGAAAAACAGAAGTGAATCAAATGACTAGCTGTGCTCAGATTGGGTCTCTTTCATGTGTGGTTTCTGTAATTTTAAAGTGGATAACCTCATATGTGCAAGTGTTCCAGTTGATTTTGCTAGGATTTTTTTCTTCTTCTGTCTCCATAATCTTTACAAATACAGGATAATTTGTGAGTGTGTCAAAATAAGTTGGGTAAACATGGTGGTGCGCCTTGCCTCATTGTATGGTGAGGGTAGTACTATCCTAATCAATATGAGGTTTGGTCTTTCTCATCCAGTCCAGGCCAAGTATAACATCATACTTGGGGATTGATATGATTGGGCCACTAAGCGTAGTCTGCACGTCTTCAATTTGGGTGCAGAAAGGTTTTGCTTCCTTGGTGACTGGTGTGCTCCTATTGTCTGCCATGATAACTGCTTTGATATTACTTTGGACTGTGGGTAGTCTCATGAGGTTGGCAAATTTATCATTAACAAGGGATTGATCTGCTCCAGTGTCAAATAGTGCTGTGCCCTGATATCTGCAAAAGCAGAAATAATAAGTAAGGAGTTTATTTCTGGTTTGGGCATCAAAAAGTAGAGGATTGCTAGAGGGTACTTGGATCATGGTAATTGAGTCCACATCTTGGTCCCTGTATGAGTCTTGTAGACTGGGGGAGAGTGGATCACCTAAGCACTCCCCTGAGATTTTCCCTCCTTGTTGGTGTCATCAGTGCATTGCTTGATTTACTTGAGCAGTGCAATTTTTGTTTTGAGGATGAGGATTATTGGCTTAGTTGTTCTGCTTGTTAGGTCAAGGATCCTTCTTTGCTATGGGACTTTTTTTGTTTGTTGGTTACATGTAGGTTATCAGATTTTTGTGCAGCACATTTCCCTTCTAGGAACAGATCCTGAAGGTTCTTGCAGCGTATCATGTTCAACTGACGTCTAATGTGTGTGGGGAAGCCATGGTAGAAGTCCAATTGTGGTCCAGCATTGTCAAAGTTAACGGTGTTGGGAGATTGGTCATGTAGATCTTTGTATGTTGCAATGTACTCCTCAATTGTTCCTGTCATTTTAAAGGTTCTGAATTCTGTCATGATCACCACATTGGAGTCCTTTATGGCAAACTTTTTCAGAAAGGCGGCTTTGAACAAATCTCAGTCTTCACTGTGATCAGGGTGTTGGTCAAACTATTCACTTACAAAGCGTGAGGCAACCCTGTGACACAGAGGACAGTATCTTTGGTCCAGATTCTGCGGGGGTAGCCCACTTGTGTAAACTTGTTTTGTGTACTTTGGATCCAGAGGTTGGTGTTCTCTTGATGTAGTCCTGCAAAATTTCCAATCTCTGCTGAGTGTAGGCGCTGAAATACAATGTTAGGTATTTAAGTTGTCTGCAGGATTGAAGTTGGAGGCAGGTTCAGGATACTACAGTGTTGAAGAGATTATACTGTTTGGTAGGGACAAGGAAGTTGTTGAAGACAACAAAACCTGTAGGGACGTCCTGTCCTTCTTTGTAGTATCTCTAGCCTGTGGGGAGTGCCATCTGCTGGATTCTTTTCTTGGGAGGAATTTTTCATTTAAGTTGCATAGGTGTGGATAACCTACCTGTGCTACCACTGTCAATTATATACTCCTGGGAATATAATAAACAAGATAAAGAGGAAAATTAAGAAAAGAATTGTCATGTTTGGCTCCTGGAAAGACATCCAGGAGGACACGGCGGGAAATCTTTATAACAAAAGATTTGAGGTTTGAAGCTAGCCTTGAGTTCCTTTAAGCAAAATTAAGGGCACATACCTTAATTTCCTGGAATACAAGATGTGAAAGTCCTTTTAGCAAAAAGGAGAGGAAAAAGCTTGAAGAATATTAAAGCCAACACAAATGTAGATAAACTTGTCTTTATTAGGAGAAATGATTCTACTTAAATAGCAGACAAGGGTTGATGATCACTCATTAGGTAGAAAGAGTGGCAGAAGAGGTCACGTTGGGATGAGGTCATACCAGGATCAGTCAAGGGCAGGCATGGTATTCCAGAATGGGTGGATATTGAACTAGATCCATTTGCAGAAGGGGGGAAATTCCCAAAATTGAAAGAAAAACCAACCAAATCTTGTTACATATCATTATTCAAAAGACATATTGAAATAGTATTAATGGTGCAATTTCCAACCAGAATGATACATTATTGAATATGAATATAGGATAATATATGGTATCACAGGAAGCCACATAATGTCCATGTACGTCATGGTAGTTGTGGGGCTTATCCAAGTGATTTTTTCTCTTAAGTCACAAGGCTTGTCCAAGTTGTGTTCCACTTAGGATTTGAAATGTTTGATCCCCATAATAGATGGTCAAATGATAGTAGTGCCACTGACTTAATGATTAGACAGGGAATCATTTGGCAAGTCACTTGGGGAATTGATTCCCCAAGAGGGAGTAATTGTAGATGTTCCAACAGGAGGCAGGCACAGACTCTGCAGGCTCAACCACAACGAAGGACATAGGCACTTGGCTGCATAACACAGCAACCTTTTTCAACCCCTTCTGCCCTTTTTCTTTTGATAGTATTGTGGTTCCTTGTTGTCATCTTGCCTTTTGCTATCACTCACTTAAGGCTTGTATGTGGTATCAAGGACAGGCTTCACCTTCTCCATGATAGTATCTGGAACATCATCACACAGTATACAGGGTTGTACACCAAGGACACCCTTTCAGTGATGACTTTGTTTACTGTTTTGGTGGTGGTGAGCTTGGTGTAGTTTCTGATCAGCTTTGGAAGCCTGAGGTTTATGCTTTGTGCCCTTGCACCTTGAGGTACTTGAACTGGTTGTGTCAATGCAACCTCACTATTGTTCTCTCCTCTCCCAACTCTTTCCTGAGTAGGCACTTGTGTTGCACTAACTCTGTTATTTGACCCACAGAGGCAACTGTCAGGCACCCACCCACTAGGAAGTAATCTTCCTAGGTGATGAATGATGGCAGAGGGATTTAATCCAGTTACCAAGGATCCTACATGCAAGGACACCATTCCTAGATGGAATAATTCTCCAAACACTTGATATCTGCCCAACAGCGGGTTGAAACGTTGTTGTGTTCTGAGGCGCGGCATAGACACACAACGGGAAATCCTAACCTTAGGATTGGATTTGTACTAAGTCTTAGTTAGATGACAGGGAAGGCTATGTGTTTACCTTGCGGCCCTGGAAGAATAATCTCTACTAGTTGTGGCTAGAGAGAGGCACAGAAGTATAGAAGACACAAAGACAAAAATGTGAATAGAACTATGATTTTATTGGTGAATACAAAATGGAATATATAGTGGTTAGGAATACCACAAAACACTACCAGGATGGTAGGATCACTCACCACCAGCATGAGTGGGGCAAGTGAGTTGCGCAGGATCAAGAAACCAAACAATTGTACTTCCTGATTCAGTCATCAACTCATTTTGAGAGGCAAAAGCAAAAGAAAGAGACTCGTCTTCAAAATGGCCCACCAAAGGTGAAATTAAAACATGGTGAATAGCAGTATTCACAACATTGCCCTCCCCTAGATTGGCCTTAGGGGGATGGTATTTACAAAGGAAATTTGTGTGCACTTGAGCAAAAAGACAGCCACTGGAGAGGAGATTTACAGTTTATTCAGACCCTTGTTTAAAGGTCACTTCTAAAGGGCCAATCCACAGAGAGTCCAACTTATATGCACAGCCACCTACTCTGTGTTGGTAGTAAAGTACACGGTCAACAACATAGAATTAAGGCAGGGGGGAGCATCCAGAATTATTGGGAGAAAGCTCAAGCATCTTAGTCTTGTATGCAGAAGTGTAGGCAGTGGCCTGTATATCAATTATGCAGTTGACTAGATCCTTGATGTGGTTGTCAGGATTCATGGCCTTATCAGAGGTAAGCAGGGGGCCCCCAAGAGCAATGGGGTAGTAGCCTCTTGCCCATACAGCATAGCAAAAGGGGAGTATCCAGTAACACAATGTCTTGCTAAGGCAGTACACAAAGAGAGTGGGAGGTAATTATAGGTCCCAGTTGGCAGCGTCAGAGTAGGTGAGCTTCCTCATGATAGAGACCAGCTTTGAATTTGCACGTTTGACTGCCCCATTGGTAGAAGGATTTTAGGGGGAAGAGAAAGACTGGTGTGATCCCAAAGCTTTGACAACAGAGGTTATCAGCTTGGCATTAAAGTTAGTCCCATTATCTGAGAGCAATACTTGAGGACAGCCATGGCGGTAGAAAACATCTTGTAACAGGAAGACAGCAGTTGTCTTAGCCGTGATTTCCTTTGTAGGACAAGCCTCTACCCACTTGCTTAAGTGATCAACCGCAATCAGAATAAAGCAACACCCAGAACGTGAGCAGGAGAGAGGACCTACCGCGTCAATGCTGACAGTGTGGAAGGCATGTTGCAGGGGGACTAATTTGAACTTGTGGACAACAGCTCAAGGCCTTTGCAGCTGGCAGTTGTGGCAGCTAGCTAAAACTTCTGGGATCAGAAGGCAAAGGTTCTCCCAGAAGTAATTCTTTTGGAGACAGTCAAAGGTCTTGGCAATGCCTCCATGCCCAGTCTCTTTATGAGCTTGCAACACCAACAAAAGGCAAAGACTGGGTTGTACATAAGGCAGATACTGGTCTCTTACCTTCTTGAAGAGCTGATTGTTGCATATGAGGTTATCTTTGGATAGTTTGGACAAGGCCAGTTGTACCTCTTCTATCTTCTTTTCCCAAGAAGAAGGGTACCCAATTAGTTTGTATAACCAATCAGCCTCTGCAGGATGCAAAGCAAGAATGGGCATTCTGGAGAGCCCATCAGCGTTCTGGTGTTGAATCCCAAGGCAATGAAGCACAGTGAATTTTTATCCTTGCAGACGTAGAGCCCATCTAGCTAGGCGCCTTTAAGGCTCCTTAAGCTGTTTTAACCACTTAAGCAAAGCGTGGTCAGTGACAACTGTGAAGTGGGTACCATATACATAGTGACAAGACTGCTTTACTGCATGCAACACGGCAAGACACTCCTTCTCTGTGACACTATAGTTCTTCTCATGTTTGTTTAGCATGCAGGAAGTGTAAGCCACAGGATGGTCTACACCCTTGTCATCTAGTTGGGCCAGAATAGTCCCAATAGCTAGATCACTAGCGTTGGTGTACAGGATGAACTCTTTATCATAGTCAGTATACACTAGGATTGGCACCTCTTTGAGTTTTTGCTTAAGGGTCTCAAAGGCTTGCTGCTGACTGGTGGTCCATTAAAAAGGGACATTATGTAACATATGGACTAGAGGTTCACTAGATTCAGCAAAGTCAGAGATAAACTGTCTATAGTAGCCCATCATCCCTAGAAAGACTTGTACCCCTTGCAGGTTGGTAGGCGGAAGCATTTTGCCAATGGCTTCAACCTTCTTAGTCATTGGGCAAATCCCAGTCTGGGTTACTTCATGGCCCAAGAATTCAAGACATTCTTTGAAGAAGGCGCACATGGAAGGTTTTAGCTTAAGGCCAGCTTCTCAAATCTTTATGAACACCTTTTTGAGATGAGCCAGGTGATTGGTATAGGTAGCGCTGAAAACTGTTATATCATCCAAGTATACTAGGACGCAAAACAACTTCCAGTCACAGAGGATGGAGTCCATGGCCCTTTGGAAGGTGGCTGGGGTATTGCAGAGTCTCTGTGGCATGTGAGTAGGCTCAAAAAGCCCTTCAGAGGTAATAAGCGCGGCTTTTTGACAATCCTCAGGCAATAGGTCAACTTACCAGTATCCAGATGCCAGATCCATTGCAGAGAAAAACTTAGAGCCTCCAAGACGTTGGAGAGCATCATCAATACACAGAAAGGGGTACAAGTCCTTCTTGGTCAAAGAGTTCAATTGGCGGTAGTCCATCACAATACAATGACCCCCATCTTTCTTCTTTAAGATGAGTAGCAGGGATGCCCAAGGACTTTGGGAAGGTGCCAGCAGCCCAGCGTCTAACAGTTGTTTGAGCTCTTTAGATACCTGGCTGTCCTCTACACGACTGCAACAATATGATTTAGCACGTAAGGGAGAAGCGTTGTCAGTGTCAATCTGACAGATAACGCCTTTGGCTAACCCATAATTGGTACTGTTCTTTGCAAAGATGTCAAAAAATTGGTCTAGCAAGTCTAGCACCTCTTTCTGCCAAACCAGGGACAGCTGTGGAAAGTCTTGCACATTGAACAAGGATAGGACTTGGGGTTCATCCTCAGGTAGGTTAAAATCTTGGAATGTGCCAAAGGGATGAAGAGACAGGACATCAGGGGCGCTCAACAACTTGCCATATCCAACAACCTGCCCCCTAGACACAGTCATGGGGAGAGCAGTCAGGTTGGCTACCAACAATTGAACAGGGTCCTTATGGGAGACATCTAGGATCCCAGGACAGAGATAAGGTTTGTTGCGTCCATAACAAGGGGGAGAGTACAACTCCAAGAAGGTTTGTTCAGGTAGCTCATATGATATTTGGGAGTCCAGGATGGTCTGGGAGCCAGGTGGGATGGTGACAGCAGACGTGGTTAGGAGAGGGATCCCTTCAGACGCAGGAAAAGTCATGGGTGGACATTTCATGTTTGAAGGGTGGGTGCAATATTTGATGTTGAAACCCCCAGTGGGATATTCCAAGGCACATGTCTTGAGCTATTTCCCGGGAACTTTAACCGGCTCTTCAAAGATCAGAGGGACTTCATATCCCAGAATAAAGAGGTAACCATCTTTTAAGTTGATTATCCCATTATATTTCCTAAGGAACTGGGTGCCAACTAAGAGATTGTAACTCTCGTTTTCCAAGACAACTACTGGCGCAGCTAGGATAAGCTTGCCAAACCGTATGGGTAGAGTGGAGTACGCCCCTATGGCACAGGTCATAGATAGTCCATCCGTGCCATACGGCTGGTGATAATTAAGGTCAGGGGTAAGTTTGAGTTTCTTCACAAGCTTGAAGGAGACAACGTTGACTGGTAAGCCAGTGTCTAAAACGGCCTTGATATTCACTTTTTGAATGGATATCTCTACTTGAGTGGTAGTGCAACCAAAGGGTAGAAGGACAGTCAAGATATCCTGAGCCTCAGCTAATTCCTTATCCCACTTCTCAATCATGTATCTTATTCCTGGGAACTCCTTATAAACAGTCTGGAGAGGGAGAACAGATACATTCTTGAAGACAGCGTCAGCAACCTCAGCAACTTCTTCTGACAACTCCACTAGCACGGGGGACCTCTTAGCCTGAGTGAGGTAAGGGCAAGAGACAATTTCTTTGGCTTCAGGCAAAGGCTTAGCAGTAGTTGTAGTCTTTCCTGAGCGCAATTTATAAGAAGTGTAATGGTTTCAGGAACAGCCAGAACAGAGTACCCATATGCATTGGTGTTGTCAGTATCAGAGTCATCCAGGTCAGAGTTGTCAGAGATATTTTGAAACAAGAGGAGGATATGAGGAGCCTCATTATCAGCAGGCTTGGCGTCAGATATAGAAGGAGGAATTGAAAGAGACTGGGAAGAATTATCAACTGAGAGTGTCTCTGCCTCTAGGTTAACTGTTCTTTTCCCGCCTGCTCTTTCAGATCAGCCCCTTCAACCTGTGGGTTGGTGCAGACTCAAGAATGATGACCTATCTGACCACAGTTGTGGCAACCTTGGCGTTGAGGAGGATTTTGCAAGTTCATGGTAAGAATGCAAGGACCACGGGAAGATGAACCAGAGTTAGAAGTAGCTCAACCTTCTCTAACAACTGCTCCAGAGTGGGTAAGGTGCATATCCTGCAACAATGTCTTTATGCTCTTCATGGAGGAAAGCATAGCCTTATGGGCTTTGAAGTGAAGGCACAGAAGTTGGTTAACTTTGAGGGCTTGAGTGCAAGCCATGTAGGCTTCATGGGCTGTCAACTGTCTGCTTACTATCAGTTGCTGTCTTTCCATGTAGAATCTGTCTGCAAACTCAGCTAGCGTCTCTTTAGGCTTGAAAGCAATATGCATGAAGGCGTCCTTCTTTACTTCCAGACTAAGGTCACCACTGAACTTGTCAATAATAAGCTGCTTCATATCTTCCCACGTCTCAATGGTGGGCAGCTCAGGCACCACCACCTCCTGGCAAGTTGGATTTAGACAGGTCAGAATATGTTCTTTCTTAACTTTGTCTGAAGCTTGTCTCATGGCAGTTTTGTAGATAGTTAGGAAGCTGCAATGGGCGAGGTTTTAGGATCAAAGACTTGCTTAAAGGTAGGCTTGAAGTGTACTTTGGAAGTAAGACCACCATTGTTGCTATCAAGTACATTTATACACGGGGAAAACTCTGCCTTGGATTCAGAGGGGGGCTGCTAGCCCATAGATGACAAACACTCTCTTCAAGGGTAGTCAGGGTCTCAACAGCGCGGGCACCCGTATTGATAGCTTGAGTGGTCTGTTGTGCAGTAGCATCTAAGCGTTGACCTTAGGTGGTCACTATTATGGAGAGCTCAGCCAGTTGAGAAGTAAGGGATGGCCCCACTGAGAGGCAAGGGGCAAACCTATCATTCACAGAGTCAATCACATCATTCATCTCTTGTACGTCTCTATCCAGTTCAGTATGGTCCTGCTTCAATTGATCCACCTTGTTAGCTAGGGCAATTAGTTCCCTAGCGCATTGGATTTGAGGAGTTCCTGGTAAGCCAGGGCAGCAACCATATTTGTCAACAACCCCAACTGGACTAGCAACAGTTGTCATCATCTTGTGTAGGGCAGCAAGTTCTTGCTGTAGCTCTGAATTTGAGCAGTCAATTCAAGCACCTGGGGGTCAGGTTGAGGAGCCTCAGCAGGACGTCCTTGACTGCAAGTAGTTGTACGTAACTCTTGAATAGCGTCCCATATTCTTTGCTCTCAATCTGCCAAATCATCAGAAGGGGGAGAGGGCAGAACATCTGGCTTGGGTGTAGCTAATTCATTCACTTGACTATGGAGTTTGGATATAGCAGCAGCAGTGGCAGCTCTTTCTTGATCAAACACTGCACTGATTTCATTAAGGCTGTTAATAGAAAAGTCTGCTACCTGCTGTAGTTGCTCAAAGAAATACATGCTGAATGCATTGAGCTGTTGCACAAGTTGCTTGAAGTTGGTGAGATAAGCGTTTAAGGTGGAATCTACTTGAGTTTGCTAGGGTTGTTCTAGCTGGTGAAACTTGTGAAGACGCTTTCTCACATATTTGGGGATGGACTGGCACATTTGTTTGATAGAATTAACCAAACAGGTCTGGGAGGTAACAGAGTTGCGCTGATTGTCAGATATCAAGGAAAACAGGGAATGAATCCATTGTTGGTAGGCAGCAAACTGGTCCCAGTGATGAGTAACTGCTGCTTGTAGAGACGAGATTTCTTGGACGTGGAGCCCCAATACCATTTGATGGTGGGCCAAGGCAGGCTGCACAAAGGACAATAGTAAGTGCTCAGCAGAGCCAACTGCTGAGAGGAGATGCTGTGGAAATTGAGGAGCCACAATTAATTTGTAGTATTCAGCCCAGCTGAACTGCAGCTGAAGGCAAGGGATGGCTCCTTCATGGGCTATCCCAAGGGCTACCAACATGACTTGTTCTAATTCAGGGGTACCCATGGGGTAAGCAGCTAGGCAGAGACTGTTCCCAAGGTTCAGTACAGTAGGGACAATAGGCGGGTTGGCAATATCTTCCTCAATAGGAGGGCTAGTAATTTTAGGTGAAGTCAGCTCTTGTATAGGCAGAGGCAAAGGACCTGAAAATGTGGATGCAAAAGGGATAACCAAGGGGCTTACAGCCCCTGTAGTGAGCACCATTTTTGTTGTGTTCTTAGGCGCAGCACTGACACACAACAAGAAATCCTAACCTTAGGATTGGATTTGTACTAAGTCTTGGTTAGATGACAGGGAAGGCTATGCATTTACCTTGTGGCCCTGGAAGAATAATCTCTACTAGTTGTGGCTAGAGAGAGGTGCAGAACTACAGAAGACACAAAGACAAAAATGTGAATAGAACTATGATTTTATTGGTGAATACAAAATGGAATATATAGTGGTTAGGAATACCACAAAACACTACCAGGATGGTAGGATCACTCACCACCAGCATGAGTGGGGCAAGTGAGTTGCGCAGGATCTAGAAACCAAACAATTGTACTTCCTGATTCAGTCATCAACTCATTTTAAGAGGCAAAAGCAAAAGAAAGAGACTTGTCTTCAAAATGGCCCACCAAAGGCAAAATCAAAACATGGTGAATAGTGGTATTCACAACAAACGTCCCAAAAAGAAGTATGCCCCCAAGTAACACAGGAGGAAGGCAGAATCCAAGGGATGGAAGACTTGGGGATTGGGGATTGGGGATGTGGATTGATAGTTCTTGGTCTCCTCTCTGAGAGGTGGGTTATTAGATAAGGGTGTAGCAGTATACCATACTCCTGGTATAACCCGGCGCCAAGAGCTGTCAAGGAATTGTGCTTCTGGAGAGGTGCCTGAATCTGCGTGCAAACACATTGAAATGCTGGCCATTGCAGCCAACAGCAAGATTATCCGAAACAACCATTTATACCCAAGAGACTCCATAGGAGCAGTCTTGGGTAATCTCATGGTCTTGGATTTTAAGGCTTAAGGTCAAGTTGTAAAATAATAAGCAAAATGATTCAAAGTGGGTGAACATAGACTTTATTGATTGAACAAGTGAAGGATCAAAAGTTACTAGCATTATATAGTATGGAAGATAAAGGATAATCTGGAGATAAAATAAAGGAGACATAATCTATTGGAGATGAAGTTGGGGAAATTTTGGAGGAAACTGGAGATTCAGGGGAGATTAAAACTTAAACTAGGATTATTTGTATTACTGAAGCAAAACACAAAACCTCAGCAATACAAAACAAACATTGATTGTTTTAAAGAATTATGTCTTTCACAGAATCGGCAGGAGGATCCAAGCCATTCCCCAGATAGAAATGGGGAATGAGAACAGGAACAAGAACCAGCAACAGAGCTAGAGATCAACGGGTCAAGAATAGCAAAAACAAGGTTGAAACAGATCTGGTTGTCATAAGAGTGTTTAAATAACCCTAACAGTTTGATTGCTGTAACTTCTTATTGGCTGGAAAACAGCTTGAAAGGTATTGATTTGATCTGAACCAATTTACTAATTGTTCTATTAACAAAAATAGGTTCAGGGACAAAAGCAGACCTGGGTTCAAATCCTGTTGACATTAAAATCAACTCTGGAACCTGTTCTGGGGTTAATTCAACAGGTAAAGAAGAGCAGATACTGCTAACTAAACCATTGTTTTTAGGGGACCCAACTGACCCTAAAAAGAGAAGTCTTTCTTCTTTTGTAACAAGAAAAGTAGGGTTGTCAGCAATGTTTAAAAGAGCATTCCTGATAGCAACCACAGCTGTTGTAACTGTGCTGTTTTAGCAGAGTTACAAGGGGAAAACATTTTGAAACTGGATAATATTCTTTATTGAGAGATAGTGATTATATAGTTAATGTGAGTCATGGATAACAGGAACATGATTGTGTAGATCACACAGTAGAATAGTGAAGGGGGTGGCTTGATCCTAGTAATGAGTCAAGCGCCAAAACAAGGTATCCACTGTAAGGGAACATCAGTTGTTCATGTTGTTGGATTTGGAAATTCAAGTTGACTTCCTAGTCTGGCTCCAAGTGGCTGGATAATCAGATTGCGGGTCACAAACCTGCTTACTCAGAACCTTGCTGGTGGGTTAAGCCTGCTGTTTTGACGTGGCACACAACAGGTGCATTGTTACTCTGTTGTTGTGAAGCTTTCATTTTGATATAAAAATAAATTAAAATTAAAATCATTTTATCAATACAGTAGTTTCAAAAGCTATGACAACAAATAAAAATACCTCAGATTTAAAAAAATGATTTCTGATTTAAACAAATTCCAAGTTGCACAAGATTCAGGATTCAAATAATATAAATATTTTTGGTTAAAAAATGAACTGTCAAACAATAAACAAAATTTCACTAGCACATTATAAAGAATTATATCAAACATCAAGCAGTGTAGTTCAAACCACAAACAAAATGAACTGATAAAGCAAGTAAGATGGATGGATGCTGTTCCAGGATATATTATAATCCAATCAGGATTCATATGAAGCACTGAGAGAAGGGCTAAAATGAAACAAAATAAGAGCAATCTAGAAGCAATATTCTACAAGCACAAAACATAATGAAGTCAAACAAGATGTGTAGTATGAGCAGCCTAAAATAGAAATATAACAGTTTAACAGCTAATCAACAGCTATCCAGTTTTAGGAACAGAGGCATTTTATTCATTTTCATGGCTCTGGATTTGTGTAAAATGGTTTTGAGAACTTTTTAAATATGGATTTGTGATACTAATAAAAATAAATCATAAAATTTTATTCTTCTACTTTTAGTGATTTTATCCTAGTTTTTTACAATGGTTTTTACTAGCAACATTTTTGCAGCACCAGAACCAAGCCAGCAGCAGCCAAGCCAGCTTCAATGGAGGTGAGGCTCAGAATGTGGAAGCACCTGTTTACACCCAAGCTGTTGATGCAGGTAATAAGGAAGCTGACCTGTACTTGACCCCTGATCCCTACAGCTTTGGCTTGTTCAATAGTCACTTAGTGTCTAGCTCTGCCCCTGCCCCCTTTTCCCATCCTATTAAAGGTGCCAACCAATCAATCAACCAATCAGATTAGTAACCCTGGTTTGGAGCAACTGCCTGCCACCAGCCAATCTGCTTCCCCTCAGCCAATAAGGCTTCAGCTCCTGCATCCCAGCACACCAAGCGCCAAATTATCACCACTCAAATCCTAAGGAAATCAACATACTCAACCAGTGTTGCCTAACCTGGGACCCAATTGTCAGCCAATTAAAATTTACCCAAGCTACTGTCATGTTAGAATTCAATAACCTGATGAACAGGGGGAGCCTGATTGGGACAGCCAAGAAGCCAAAAAAGGCCCCCAAGTCCCAAATCACCAAGTCATACCCAATTATGCTTGACCTTCTACAGCAGGACCCCAAGCTTCCCCTGACCCAGGTTCAGAAGTGTAAGGGACCCTCTTTATAAAGGAAAATACAGTTAGGGAATCAAACAAGGGTCCATTACTCTCTACAACAGGAGATAGCTCTTCAAGCTGTAGGGTAGGGGTTAGACAAGGACCAGGGAAGCACAAGGTAGCTGGGCCCTGAGACAGGATATAAGGCAGGAACAAAGAGAGTCAGATGGTGACTACGGACCACAAATAGGTGATTCCAATCATCTGAACTAGGAGATACTACTAAGCAATCAAGTGAATAATGGGGCAAGATTGCTTTATTGTAGAAATAAATGTTAATCAAACAATTAACTTGGGATTCAGATGGGAGTTCTTATACTAGGGGGTGGAATTGGGAGTACAGACTTAATGAGTTTGAAACCCAGATGTAATGCCTCACATGCATTGGCAGGAATTATGATGCAGAATATTTTTAGATGCATTATAGTACTGAGTTCTTTGCAGGTTTTACTTGAATCTGCATTGCTGTGGGGCATAAAAACAATTAATTGACAATTAATTGAGTTGCAGTAACTTAGATCATCCAAATTTGGGAGTTGGTTTAGGTCTTCAACTATTAAATAACTGTGGCCAGGAAAGTGATTCCTGACAGGAAGCAACTTGTTCACTATGACATTTGGGTGTCTGAGCGCATAGTGCAGCTCTGGATGCACAAGAATGTGGTGTCAGTCTGTGTGTTGACCAATTTTGGTGGCAATCAATGGGATGGTAGCAAGAATTACCCATACAATCCTGCCATTGATTCCACCCTGGTATAATGCCTGACAAGTTTTTCTAAGGACATCATGTTCATTGCATATTAAAAATTGTCCATTGCCTTTAATAAGTTTGGTGATAAAGGAAAAGTCTCCACCCAAAAAGGAAGAAGCTCAAGAGGGGGACATTCATTGATGTGTTTCTGGCTGTTTTGGCCAAGGGGGTTTTCTACTATCAGAAAAATACTGATTTCACCAATGGCTACAAGTACAGCCACATCTTCAGTGGATTATTTGACTCCTGGGATGGCTCAAATTCAAAGCATCAAGTTTTCTTGAGCCACCAGATGGAGGGTAGCTAAACCGCCCTTAAGGCCATCCAGGGCCACAGGCACCAGGCCTCAGTGTACCCAGCTGGCCACGCTGACATCCATCTGGCTGATGTTGTGTTCTTTAACATTGGAGATACACTCTGGGAGCACTGCCCTCAGGCTTTCAACAACCTCTATCTTGGGGTCCTTGACCACAATTTTCTCTTTGGTCAACAGATGGTGGCTGACTTGTTTGCCCAAATTGTCTTCCACAGGAACATGGCAACCAATCACGCAAGGATAAGCGCCTCCCACCTCATGCCACAGCCACCTACCAGCCCATCCAGCCAATGACTGATGAGGAGTACAATGAGCGGTATATGGCGGCCATCACACACAATCCTCCTACCCCTAACCCTGCCATCAATACCCCCTTCCACCCCACCCATCTAATCCCAGACCCCCAGGCCAGAAATGCCTCTATGTCTTCCTTCCTGAGCTATCCTGCCTACTAGGCATCTCTCTTCCCTTCCCTCAATAAACCCCCTGTTACCAAAAAAATTCTATTTCTATTATCTTTATTTTGAATTTTAGTTGTTCATTTTCTCTTTGTTTATAGTTGATTTTATTCTTTATGTTCAGTGTATTTCTATAAAATTATATGCTTACTATGCTGTGTATCTAGATCCAGCACACAATTATTTTTAGCACCCAAACACAGCCCCTTGTGAAAATATTAACAACAATTTGATGATCAGCTAAATTTGAATTAGAAAATTATAGGTTAACTGTTTTTAGATAAAGTTGTTACTGATTCAAATTAAAAACTTAATGATAAAATTTAAGCCAATCAGGAGCTGAGTGATAAAGTGATTGTTGTGACATAAAGGGTTATTCAATATTTCTTTGGTGCATGTGCACTAATTAATCTGATTGGCTGGGTGTTTTGCCATTATGCGCCATTGCTGCTGTGGCAAGTTATTGATGGAATAGTGCTAACCAGCAGCTGATTAGAACTAGTTCACAAACAACTTGCCACAGCATCATTGGCACACAAAGGGAAAACAACCAGCCAATAAGATTAATTAGCCAAAAAACATCAAAGAATTATTTAAGGACCCTTTATATCACAACAATCACTTTCTCACACAGCTCCTGATTGACTTAAAATTTATCATTAATGTTGTTGTAACTTCAGCTATTGGGTGGTTGATAGCTATTAACGCTTAACTCAAATAAAACCTTATGTGTTACTAAAGATTAAGCTAAGATAAATCATTCAGCCTAATGTGTATAATAAGTATAAGTTTATGTAATTCAATATTTATTTAATCAATCAAGGAGAGAGTTATATAGTGAGAGAAGGGATTAATGAGAGTCACAGAACACCAGGATCCTCTAGTTAAAGCCCAGTTTCCTCTATTACTTAGCCCAATATTAAACTAATGATTGGATGATCATCAGTTAATATGAACTCAGAATACAACCTAGTTGATTGCTTAGACTAGTTATCATCCAGAGCAAGAGTACCATTGTCCTTTGGTTCACCAAGCTTAATGGATCAGTGTGTGAGTATAGTGACAGCTAGTTTACAACCAATCACTTCATGACAAAATGTTTTGAATTTAGATTAGCAATAACTTTATCTGAACACAATAAACTTATAATTTTATAATTGTAATTTAGCTTATCACCAAATTGTTGTTAATATTTTCACCTGGGGCTGTGCAAAGCGCCAAAAATAATATGATAATTAAGAAAACAATGCCAACATAAAGCAAACAACATATATTGAGATAAGCATAAAACATATACATAATGAGTAAAAAGATGGGATAATGTAGTAAATGGGAAAACAAAAAGGAATAAACAAAGAGGCAAGAGTATCAGAAATATACAGATTTTATTGGGGTGAAAGCTATAAAAACATATGGAAAGGCTAGTAAAAAATCAAATGAGAGAACTTGAAAAGCTACTAAAAGATCTTGACTCTGCAATTGCAGAGATCAAAGAAATTGACCACAAGGTAAAAGAAAAGGTCAAGTCTGCTGTCCTTGAAGGCAAGAAAATTGACAAGGTGTTCTCAAAGGCTTTGATGGCCAAGATGCCAGACACGTCCAAGAAGACCATTGTGCGCCTACTCAACATTCAAAAGATGATGGTCAAGGGCCTCGATTTTAAGTCATTTGTCCTCTCTGCATTGTCTGTCTGGACAGATGACCCTGAAATGTATGCCCACCTGAAACATACCAAGCAGACAAGAACAGAGGATAAAGAATTGCCTGTAAAACTTCTTGTGCCAAGAACGGCCAAGCCTGCTGAAGCTGCTGGAAAGGAGGAAACCCAAGAAGATAATATAAAAAAATAATTAAAAATTTCTAAATTGCTACCTGTTTTTTTTAGAAAATATTGACAGCAAAATACACTGGGTCCTGGTCCCCTTTGTCCCTGCCATGTTTTACAGCAATTATGCCAATCACGTGGCCAAGCAGCTGTTTCTGTCCCCCCTGTTGTGCAGGGCAACCACCATAATTAACTCATTCTGCAAGTCAACTTACTATATGTTGACAATCATAATTAAAAACTTTAATGTCTACAGCATTGAAAAGTCAGAATTAAGTTTTAACTCATGCAGACTACTAAATGTCAACACTTTTTTAATAAGCAGAAACCTGTTTCCTGAACATTTTACTTAATAAAAATTAAGCTTCAAGATACTTTTTAGGGTAATGTGATAACATAGATTCAAAAAAATTCATAAAAAATCATTTATGTCTATTAAAAAAATTTATAAAAATACACTTCAAAAATAATTAACTATGGAATTAGCTATCTTTACTATAAAATATTCTTTCCCACTTATAAAAACAAAAAAATCCAATACACAAAAGGATACTACATAAAAAATCACGTATTATAGGAAAATATAATAATCAGAAACAGTAATATAAAGTTTTTTCTATATTAAAACTACAAAAAACATATAACTTACTAGTAAAATACCAATATAGTCCATGTAATACAGTCTAAAGCATCAAACTACCAATATAAAATCAAATTTTATGTAAACAGTATCATAGATTATTAATGAGTTATTTACAATAACTATTTATTTAAAAATATTATACTTAGCATATAAGATCTATATATAAAAATTAGGCAATACTTAATAAATTTAATTAAAAGCTAGACTGTGATCAACTGTGTGGGGTTCCTGTCCACCAGTCCCCAAGTGTGTCCTGGATTGTAGCCAAGGACAAGCTGGAAGGGGTTATCATTCTCTAGTAAGGGGAAATATATCTCAGAAATATGTATAGGGGTCAAAATGAGCTTTTATTCACTCTCAGAAGGAAGATCCCTGTAGAAACCTTCTGATATATGGCCTTGGGATATGTGATAATAAAGGGTTTTTGCCAATACTTGGAGTCCTTCCACAATCTCTTGGACTCCTTGTACTTGGTCTTCAGCTCCTGATCCTTGGTCTTGGGCTCCTTCACCTTAGTTGTGGGCTCCTGTGTTCTAATCTTAGGCTCCTGCAATCTGTCCCAGCTCTGGCTTCCTATCCTTGGTCTTCTGTTCCTTCTGTAGCTTTTGTGGCCTTTGTAATCCACTTGATCCAGTCCCTGAAGAGTCTCAGATAGCTCTCCCTTTTATAGCCCCTTGTTTCAGACCAAAAACTCTCTTAGAACTCTGTTTCTTCAAAGCTTAAACTATCCTGTTTTTCTACTTCTATAATATATTAAACCTTTAAACTTACTTCAGCAAATGAAAGCCCTGAATTTTCTGCTTCTGCTCCTCATTTTTTAGGCTCTAACTCTCAAGTTAAATCCCTTAAAACACTGATTGATTAAACTTTGGCTTGCAGCCAATCACACACCTCAATTCCACAGTTTTGCCAAAAAGGTTTCCCTGGATGACCTGTCCTTGACTCTGGTTTGAACCCAAGGCTGTCTTGCTCCAGGTAAACAACTGCTCTGTGTTTTGAATGGTTTCACCATGATTCCCGTCACGTTTCCCTGGCAAATCTCAAGCGCTTCCACATATGTTTTACTTAGGCAAATTTTGACCCTTTGATTTTTCAACATTTCCCCGTGTTTCTCCATGTTTCCTTCAACGTTTTGCAACTTTGAACCTGTCTGCTATTTGTCTTTTTGTCTCTCCTAGTTTTTCTCAGCAAAATTTGCTCTTTTGCCTTTACAATTTCTCCATTCTCCTTCCAGCTTCTTTCTGGCCTGTTTCCTCTCCACTCCTTCTTCTAAAACTCACATATAGTTCTAACAAACTATAGGTTATTTTTTCTTCTCTTTCTTTTTTATTATTTGATTTTCAATTTTTTTTAATCATAATCAGGCAGTATATAATTATTCTTTAACTGCTTCTTCTGTTTTAAAATTTCCTCTCAAAAGTCACTAAACCAGCTCTTCCAGCCTCTGCATTCAGTCCAGCTAGTTCATCCTCTCAGTTCTTCAGTTCTTCAGCACCAACTTCTGGTCCTTTGGCCATCCTGCATTATGATCAGCTAGTCCTGTAACATAATTTTCTTGTCCTTCTGCTTATCCTTAACCAGTTCCTTGCCCAATTCTTACTAGGAACCTCCTTTATTCCTTCTACACACTGAACCATACTGATTCATTCCATTCAATGTGAATTAACAGTCCATCAACTAGCCTTCACTGTGATCAAACAGTCCATCTTGCTAGTTTTCTCTGTTAATTCCGTGAACCACCTTGGTTCTTTATCTCATCCCCCATTACCAGAACTTGTAGACCCAGGCATGAGTCTACATTGAACTGGCGTTTGACTGGGCCCTTGCAAGAGGCAGTCCACTTAGGCCATTCAACCATAGAGCAATGTCTATGTGTTATCTTTACTCTACAGGTGATTAAGTATGGGCTTTCAGTCGCAGAGTAATCAGCTTTACTTCTCAGAGGCCTGATCACACCAAGTTCTGCAGCTTGCTTCCCCAAGCAAGCCACCTTGGTGACACCTATGAGCATGCCTATACCCTCCAATGCTCACCTTGGGGTTCCCCAAAGCTCCCATAGGGGCATAAACAAGGACACCCTACCAGTTTTTTAGGTAGGGTGCTTGCTCACAGACCTCCTGTAAGCGTATTAGGGTACATAGAGCCCTCAGAGCTCTTCCCCTCCCTGGCAGCCTGCATTACCCGCTAGGGGTCCAAAACCTACTCCCCCCAGACAGAAAAAGTTCCCTGCTTGCTATTTAAGTCTTCACCCTTTTGCAGCCACAGTTTCTTGCAGGGTGAAGCACTATAGCCCAAAGCAGCCAATATCTTCTTCTGGGTGGAGGCAACATCTGCCTCTGGTAGTCCTTTGTTACCTACCAGCCAGGCCTTACTTACCCTAGTAGTCCTATGTTACCTACTAGGCTCACCTTACCTACCCTAGTAGACCATGTTACCTACTAGGCTGACCTCCAACAAACAACCAAACTTTTGCTTGGACAACATAAGCCCCGCCTGCAAAACCACCAAAAAAGTGGATCATCACAACCTGGTTGCCATTAAGAACTATGGCAATTTTCTTGATGTATTCTCCAATCTCTGAAAGCTTATATTTGGCCTTGACAATGTCCTTGATCTTCTCTTGATACTGTTTCTCTTTGATGGTTCTCTTCTTCTTGGATGGGAAGTTCTCAATATCTCTTATGGATGCAGAAGTCTTCTCCTGTTGGACTTTGAGGTGCTCATAAAAGGTATTGTATCTGGGCTTGATTCCAAAGGAGGACTTGATATGCTTATGTCAGTCCTCCAAAGATGAAGTAGTTTTCATCTCATCCTTAAGAACTTCCTGGTAGCAGTTCCAGTTAGCTTTGGCTCTGGGCTTGCTCTGGTGCTTAGTGACCTTACGTCTAATCCACTGTGGCTCATAATATTCAATGAAAGGGTAGAAGGCACCATCATGTTTCTTGGCATGTGGATCTTGGCATAGGAGGTCAAAGGCTTTTTCAGTATGCTCTGGATTTACAAAGGCTAGTGCTACAAACTGCTTAATTAAGAACTTGCACTTTCCTGATGTATCTAGATGGTGGAGCTTGCTGAGCTCAGGTAGACCCTTTAGTTGCCTGTTGACAGCCTGTCAATAATGGAAAAAACATTCCTGGACCTCTCCATCAAAGGTATTTACAAAAGCGTTATACTGGGCAGTTTAATAGTCCATGATTATAGTTGAGGGGCATAGTGCTTTATCATGAGCTTCTTGTTCTGAAGCAAGGGTGGCTTCATCCTTTTCATCATCATCTGGATTGGCCCTAGTGTTATGGCCAGGGGGACTCTTTCTATTATTGGGTAGGGCATTGATGTCCTCCTGAAGAATTATAAAGGCCTTTGTGTAGATCTCTTCTGTTGCCCAAGGAAGCAGAAAGTAGGCAAATGGGAGCACCTTGCCTTCAATAAGGGAATGTACAACCCATTTTTGGTAAAAAAGGCAGGGACATACTGTAAAGGTACTTAAGGTCTTGCTCATAATGGTGCAAGGTTATAAACTAAAGCGTGCAAAGAATTGTGATTTAAATTTAAAAGATATAAGAATGTAGGTATTGCCTGTATGATGATCTTACATAAACCTGCTAAAACTTATATTGCGTCACAAATGGAGTGATAGAGTGTAAAAACCCTAAGCAAAGAAGATAGAATAAAGTAATCAATAGTAAACAATTTGTAACTAAAGGAATATTGATATTAGGATATTCTCCATCTGCAAATTGATACATATAACTATTGAAAGATTCCCTAAGGGGAAAAAATGGATACAACAAGCCTAAGGCTTGTTGTTTTACAAGTTTCATTTGGATTAAAGGAAAAAGCTAACTTAAAGATGAATTTAAAAAAGCAAAAATCTTAAAATTACAAATTTGAAGTTAAAATTGTAAAAGTTGAAGGGGAAGAAATCACTTAGAATTTTGGCTTAAAGCCTACTCTTCAAAAGCTCTTTATTTATAGTAGAAAAAGCCTTTTCTGTTGAAAATTGATCACCAGGAGGAAGCAGCCAAGAAGAGGAGCAACTGGAAAAGTTTGGGGCATCAGAGACAAGAAAAGGGGAAACAGAAGCCAGTACTCCATGCAGATCTGCAACATAAAACAGGAAGCAGCAACGACGCAAGCAGGAATTTCAAAGGTAAAGATAGATGAAGATATTCTAACTTAAAATAGAAATATATGTAAATAAGAGTCAAGCGGACAAAGCAAAAAAAATTGATAATTCAAACGCAAATCACATAAAACAAAGGTAAGAGTACTTTAAAATAATAAAATATTAACAATTTAACTTAAATCTTGAATATTAATAAATAGGACAAAAGATTAAGTAAAAACTGAAAAATAGCTTAATATCTTTAAACAGCCTGCCCTTTGGGGCAGGGTATGACATTACCCCCTCCAGATCCAAGCTCAGGATATGCTTGGATATAAGAATTGATGGCCTTGGGACAGTTTTCAAGGTTTGACAATGGCTCCCAAGAACTCTCCTCAACAGAATATCCCTTCCAAAGAACCAAGTATTGGAGGTTACCATTGTGATAATGATGGTTGATAATGGAGTCAACCTCATACTTGGGGGTTCCTTCAACCATATGAGGAGTAGTAGTTTTGTTGTTCTGATGGGAAGGAGGAGGAGAATTCTGAAGTTTGAGGAGGGAAACATGGAAGACATTGTGGATGCAATACCCTGGAGGAAGTTGAATTTGGTATGCAACCTTTCCAATTTTTTCTGTTACAAGAAAAGGCCCTATGAATTGGGGACCAAGCTTACGGCAAGGCCATCTGATAGGAAGATTATTTGTATTTAGATATACAAGGTTGTTGACCTGAATGCCTTTTCCCTCTTGACAGTGACAGTTGGCCTGGAACTTGTAAACCTCAATAGCCTTAGAGAGATTCTATTTTAAGGAATTTTTTATGAGTTTTAGCTGGACAAGAAACTCCTTGGCTAACAGGGGACAGACAGAGGAGGTGATAGAAGGGATAAAGGCAGGAGTGTATCCTAAATTTGCCATGAACAGAGTCATCTTGGTAGAGGAATGGGGGTAGCATTGTAGGAACACTGGGCCAAAGGTAGGTGAGAAGCCCAATTGTCTTGTTTT
This sequence comes from Entomophthora muscae, assembly GCA_014839935.2. Taxonomy (NCBI): domain Eukaryota; kingdom Fungi; phylum Entomophthoromycota; class Entomophthoromycetes; order Entomophthorales; family Entomophthoraceae; genus Entomophthora; species Entomophthora muscae. The sequence goes on from QTSX02003682.1 coordinate 224,521, forward strand.
TTGTTGGAAAAACAGCAAAGAAAACATTCTAGTGTCTGATTTGTACGTTTGGTTTGACCATCAGACTGGGGATGATAAGAGGTGCTAAGAAAAAGGTGAAAACCTAGCTGAGGCATAAACTCCTTCCAGAACAGGGAAAGGAATTGTGGTCCACAATCAGAGACAATATCTCTTGGAGTACCATGGTGGATGAAGACGTTCTTAACAAAGAGGGAAGCAGTCTTCTTTGCAGTAATTTTAGAATTACAGGGAGCAAAAATAGACTGCTTTGAGAATCTGTCTACAATGACCAGTATAGCGTCAAAACCTTCAGACTGAGGAAGCTGGACAATATAATCCAGAGAGACAGATTGCCAAGGACCTCCAGGGACTGGGAGGGGACATAGAAGACCCACAGGTTTCTGGGTGGAGTGTTTGTTTCTCTGGCAAAATTGGCAACTAATGACATATGTCTTGACAAAGATGGACATCTTTGGCCACCAGAAGTGATCACAGAGTTTAGAAAGTGTTTTCTTGTATCCAGAGTGGCCTGAAGCAAGGTAGTCATGGAACGTGATGGTTAGAAGCTGTTGAAGGTCCAGATAAGGGACTACCAAAAGGTTGTTGAAGTATAACACACCATATAGCAATGAGAAAGAAGGGTTTGTGACTGTCTTATTGTTTGTAAGAGCGTCAATGATATGAGACAAGGCTTTATTGGAAAGCTGAGATTTGTGGATTTGCTTCAGTATATTGGGGGTTGTAGTACTGATAACATTAAGTTTCAGAAAGCTCTCAGGTGGAAGGACCATCTTGGTGTTAAGGAGTTTGTAGTCTTTGTCAACATTGGATAATGAAGGATGACAACTAAGAGCGCCAGGTAGGGTATTAAGTACACATTTCTTGTACACAAGCTTGAAGCAGAAATTTGACAGCTCCAGTACCCATCTAGCGTGTCTTTAGGAAATGCGGCGTGACTTGGTGAAGTAAAGCAAGTTCTTATGGTCCGTGTAAATGAGGAAAGGCTCATCAAGTCCCTCAAGATAGCAACGCCAATGCTTGAGTGTTTTGATGATGGCAAGAAGTTCCTTGTTGTGTACGGGGTAGTTTCATTCAGCTGCAAGGTGTTTTTGAGAGAAGTATGCAACAGGGTGTTGCATCCCATCCCCCCAAGCTGAAGGAGAACACTGCCAAAAGCATAGTTGCTGGCATCAGTCTCAACCAAAAAGGTTTTGGAAGGATCAGGCATCAGAAGGACAGGTGTGGAGACAAAGACAGCCTTTGTGGCCTCAACGCAAGCTGGGCCTCAGGTGTCCAGACAAAGGGAACCAAAGGAGAAGTGAGGGTAGTGAGTGGCAAGACTAGAGAAGAAAAATTTTCCACAAACTTACGGCAATAGTTTGCCAATCCAAGGAAGCCACAATGTTGTGAGCAAGTCTTGGGAACAGGCCAGCTTTGTATAGCATCCACCTTGCTAGGAGAGACAGCAAAACCATTTTGAGTGACAACGTAGCCAAGGAAATCAACCTCAGTGCAGAAGAATGAGCACTTAGAAGATTTTGCAAACAGGTTGTAGTCTTGAAGTTTCTGGAGTACTTGGCGGATGTGGGTAACATGGTTGTTGATGGAATAGGAGTATATGAGGATATCATCAAGATAGACAACAACAAACTTGTTAAGGAAGGGCAGAAGTGCCTCATTCATTAAGGCCTGAAAGGTTGACAGAGCGTTATATAATCCAAAAGGCATTACATTGTAGTTGTATAACCCAAATGGGGTACAGAACGCGGTATTTCAATTTATGGCCAGGAGAGATTCTGATCTGGTTGAAAGCGCTTCAGAGATCAATCTTGGTGTATACAGAACTACCAGCAAGGCAATCTGTCAAAGCCTTAGCAGAAGGAATAGGGCATCTATCCTTGATTGTGATCTCATTGAGGGCTCTATAGTCTATACAAGGGCGCTTAGAGCCATCGGATTTACTGACAAAGAAGATGGGGGAAGAACATGGAGACATAGATCAAGAGATGAAACCCTTGGAGAGTTCCTCATTGATGTAGTTCTTTATTAGAGTGTTTTTGGAGTCAGTGAGAGGAATAAGCTTTCCCCAGGGGGGAGTGGTGCCTGACTTAAGGTTTATCTGAATATTGTAGGGCCTATGAGGAGGTAGCAGGTTACATTCCTCCTCACTAAAACAATCCTTGAAATCAGAGTAACAATAAGGTAATCCATCTTTGTCTTTAGAGGCAAGAGTATCCGGGATGGTACTAGAGATAGCAGTCAGGTTTGGTTTGGAGGAAGTTGAGCCAAGAGTACCAGGTACAAGGGATAACAATTTGACAATGTCATTGCATGTAAATGATATCTTGTTGTTTGGGTGATCAAAGTTAAGCAAGGACTCTCTCAACCATGGGAATCCAAGGATGAATGGGAAGGATAAGTTGGGGGAGGAGTTACACGTGACGCAGAATGGAGAGCCCTCCAAGTCAATGATGACAGGTTGGAGGATAGGTGTGGCGCCAATGAGAGTGCTGTTTACCACCTTAATGTCAAGAGATCCAAAGGCAGGGAGTCCAAGTAGTTTAGCAAGTTTCTCCTCAATGAAGTTGGCATCAGCACCAGTGTCAAGAAGAGCAAGCACCTTGATCTTTCCCAAAGGTCTGTGAATGGTCACTAGGACAGTAGGTGACTTGGAAGTATTTTTAAGGGACAGCAAAGCAAGAGTGGAGGTCTTGTTGACAAAGGGGGACGTTTGGAGAGAGGACAGGCTGGTAAAAAATTATCCTTTGATCCACAGTAAGAGCAGAGGTTGTTGTTCCTTCTTCTAAGGACTTCCTTGGCAGTAAGGCAAAAACCTCCCCCAGACTTTGGCTTGGTGTCAGGTGGAGGAGTTAAAAAGAGCAAGGCCTTGTATGGAATAAAAAACAGGGCTTTAGGGGATAGGTTAGAAGGAGATTGTGTTTTTGAAGAAAGGTATTTCCAATTCCACTTAACCACTTCTCTGATAAGAGGTTTTAGTTTGTCAGGGAGATTGTGGTAGACCAAAAATTCCTGGAGCAATCTGTTGAGGCCTATCTTGTAGAAGCTGCAAGCCTCAGCGTCAGAGGCTTGTAGTCTTGACTGAAGGGAGCAAAACTTCTGGTTGTATTTGCCAAGTGGAAGAGAACCTTGTGTGAGACCTTCAAACTGAGAAGCATAGGGAGTGAATGACTCCTTGTCTTCTCCAGAGAAAGGTAGGAGTGAACTGACAAAGAGATCATAATTCTGGAGGATGCCCAGGTTTCATATTGAATGAGAGCTAAACCAATCTCTGTAGTGACCAGTGAGCTTCTCCACAAGATAGAGGACCTTCTTGGAGTTTGTGGAGAACTCAGACCTGTAAGCAGTAAAGTGGGCCTGTGCATAAGCTAAAGTGTTAAAAATAATAGGGGGGTTAACTATGGGCTAAGGTATTGAGAACTACTGTTTGGTTGATGTAGGTAGTGGGGGTATGATCCTCTTTATTACAAAAATCTTATTATATAACCAACTAAGTGAGAAAACTACTAGAGATAACAAAGTTACAATAATAATAGATAGAAACAAAGCTAAAAAGATAATAGAAGAGATAGAAAAAGTGTTGCTTGGGTAAATCCCATGGGAAGCCAAAATAATGTAAGGTATTGCCCATAATGGTGTAAGGTTATAAACTAAAGCGTGCAAAGCATTGGGATCCATTTTAAAAGATATAAGAATGTAGGTACTGTCTGTAGGATGATCTTACAGAAACCCGCTAAAAACCTATATTGCATCACAAATGGAGAGATAGAGTGTAAAAACCCTAAGAAAAGAAGATAGAATAAAGTTTTTAATAGTAAATAATTTGTAACTAAAGGAATATTGATATTAGGATATTCTCCATCTGCAAATTGATACATATAGCTATTGAAAGATTCCCTAAGGGAAAAAAATGGATACAACAAGCCTAAGGCTTGTTGTTTTACAAGTTCCATTTGGATTAAAGGAAAAAGCTAACTTAAAGATGAATTTAAAAAACCAAAAATCTTAAAATTACAAATTTGAAGTTAAAATTGTAAAAGTTGAAGGAGAAGAAATCACTTAGAATTTTGGCTTAAAGCCTACTCTTCAAAAGCTCTTTATTTATAGTAGAAAAAGCCTTTTCTGTTGACAGTTGATCACCAGGAGGAAGCAGCCAAGAAGAGGAGCAACTGGAAAAGTTTGGGGCATCAGAGACAAGAAAAGGGGAAACAGAAGCCAGTACTCCATGCAGATCTGCAATGTAAAACAGGAAGTGGCAACAACGCAAGCAGGAGCTTTAAAGTTAAAGATAGATGAAGATATTCTAACTTAAAATAGAAATATATGTGAATAAGAGTCAAGCGGACAAAGCAAAAACAATATTGACAATTCAAACACAAATCACATAAAACAAAGGTAAGAGTACTTTAAAATACTAAATTATTAACAATTTAACTTAACTTTCATATATTAATAAATAGGACAAAAGATTAAGTAAAAACCAAAAAATAACTTATTATCTTTAAACAGCCTGCCTTTTGGGGCAGGGCATGACAGGTATTGTCACATAACCAGGTCTCCAAATCTCTTAACTTCTCCAGGTTCTGTTGTGTAGCATAGCATATAATTTTTGCCTCTTATGTAGGCCCATCATCATGTAAAAGGAATGCCTCATCACCATTGAACATCTTTAACTCCCCTGTCAATACTAACTCTCCTTGGACCATGGCAGATTTCTTATGGGGGAATAGATCACAGTGTTTGTCACATACATACTTCACTTACTGGTCACAGTCAGGGATGGGCTTCAGGTCTTCATTACTTAGGTGTGTGGTGGCTTTAACTGCCAGATCAGAAGCCTTGACATCTTTGGAGACTGAGACCATTTGGTAGAGGTACCACTTTAGAAGCTTTTCAATAAGATTGATTGGAGCAATGTATGTGTGCTCTCTTTTTTGCCTAGTGACTTTATACCATTCTTCTGTGTTGATCCTGAAAGCACAGCTTCTATCTTCACACACATAATGCTTGCTTCTTCCTGCTCTCTTTTGATTGTTGCAATTAATAACATAGCTATCACAGACTAAACTTGCACCTCCTTTGACAGACATTAGAGGGAAAAACCAAGGGAAATTCTTTAGGAGCTTAAACTCTCCTTTGACATTACATATATTGTGAACCTTTAGGGGATCACATGGGCCAATTGGTGCTTGATGATATTCAGACAGGTAATCATCAGAATCTTCTTTATTGATACTTGATGAGGAGGATAGAAGTGCAGATTCCTTGGGCGGTGGAGGGAAATTATCTGGAGTTAGATTCTTGCGCTTCTTAGACTGGGATGAGCTTGATTTCTTGGGGCTTGATTTCTTTGAGCTTGATTCATCTGGGTTTGACTAGGGTTCTGGACTCTTGGGTATCTTCTTTCTTCCTTGCTTGTTTAGTGGAACCTCATCTCCTTCTGATTGGGACCAGCTTGGAGAAGAGGAGGGGGCAGGGGAGGGCTCTTTGCTTTCAGGGTCTGGGGTCTTCTCCTTTGTCTTCTGTTTCTTTGAGGGCTCTTTGGCTGGTTTTTTGTTGGGGTAGGGACTTTGGGCCTTTCTAGAGGCTTTGGGTACTTTCTTAGTTGACTTGGGGTTCTTTTGTTGCTTCTGGAAGATTTTTCCTACAATAATTGGAGTATAGTTCACAAAGTAAGAATAATCAGTTGAAACATGAATAAAATTAAATAATAATCACTTGTTTTATTTTTATTATGAGTTAAATAGTTTATAGAAGTATGGAAGTAATTTTAGAGCTAGTTTATTAGTAAAGAATAGAAAAATCATGTTTAAATAAGAAGTTGACATTCTGGTAGTCACATTAGCCAAAAATATTTAATTTAGTTTGTCAGCATAAAAAACGCTTTAATTTTGACTTCAAAATACTGACAGTCAGCATTAAACTAGAAAACCACTATGTAAATCACTTATAAAGCTTGGTTAACATTTTCTGGAGTTGGTTTTTAAGGCCAAAATTAATTATTTTTAAATTCAAATTTTTTAAAGATTTGCATATGTAACTTATGAAAACTAAATAATAGGGATTGTAGAGGGAAGTCTAAGGTACAGCCCTGGGTACTTTGGCCTGAATTATCATACCATTGTATGTATGCTTTTTGTTAAGCGGTAGTGTTTTACTAATAAACCAGTGAAGGTGTCAATATTCAGGCAGTCAGCGTTCTTTTATAGTAACTCTCCTATTAAATCTTGCTTGAATTATGTCACTTTGTTTGCTTAGCCAAACCCCTTTGTTGAAATTTAGGTGACACGTTGATTTGACACAAAGTCAACATTATAAATACATATATAATTTCTAGTTTTAACATATGCATTTTGGCTTAAGTGGACTCCCAGAAATAAGCTATAGTTTATCCAATGAGTTTAAAATAACAGTAAATATCTAAATAATACAAATAACACTCTGAAAGTTGGCATATGTCTTTGTTCAATGCTTATCTTAATATGTATTTAATAAAAACAGTAGTATAAAATATAAAAATAGTTATTTTTAGAATATTGTGTATTTTATAAGAAATTTATGGATTCTTATTTGGGGTCAACATCCAGATATACTTACTGTAGTTGACCTTAATGTAAAAGTACAAAGAAACTTACATTTTCATAGTAAATTATATTAGGTTTTTAGCTTAAAATTAAGCTTTTGTTTAAATGGTGTCAACATTATGTCTGTTTCTTTTTTAATTTTGCAATTTTGACTTAATAATTTACTATGAAAAATTAGCTTAGTTTTGGAAATGCCCAATTCTGGCAGATAATTACTAAAATAATGTTGACTTACTGAATGCCGACAATTTGTTGACATTCAGTAAGTTGACTTGCGGAATGAGTTGATTCTTAAGGCTACCTTTTGCAGGAGCTCAAAGATAGGATTTACAGGACCTTTCTAATGTTGAGGAAAGCATTAGCCAGGCTGACACACGGCAAGGGGGCATCTGACTGGGCAGTTACTGCCTACAAGGATGCCCAGTTGGTCTGCCTCAACCCGGCATCCATCAGTGGAGTTTACTGTTTAAACTTCATTGAGCTTGTTTGGGACATCCTGGAGACACTCCCATTCAAGAATATACCAGAGATGGACTGGGTGCACATGACTGCTTGCTTCTGCTTCCTGGTGGAGCACTACCTCTCTTACCTGATGAAGAGCTTTGGGTGTGCAGTGTCAAAATTGGCTGTTGCAGATGCAACAGCCAAAAAAGAAAACAAAAATCCTCCTGGCAGACTTTGGGCCGGCCTGGAGTGCCAATGAAAAAGGGCTCCATGCAGCCATGGAGCTTACCTTTGCCAAGAAAAAACACAAAAAGAAAATTAGCGCAGTACACAACAAACTCTGCAACTTTACTGACGCCTTTGCTGGGCAAAGGCTTCACCTTGTGGTTAACCAGAGATATATTTTCTTCTTTGGGATGGGCTCTAGTTTAGAGGACCTGGACAGGGTCCTCCTTGGGATTGATGAGGCCAGGCTCACCCTGAATGGGAAGAAGGTCCCCCCCCAGGATATGCCTCAGTAGATCATGTGATCCAGGACGCCCTGGTCCTGGATGAAATTTATGGGTTTGCAGCCTCACCTGAAAAGCTGGTGCTTCACTCCCATCTCACCATTGTTTCTTTTACTAGCAGGCAGGAGTATTTTAACCAGAGTGTATCCACTGTCTACAGGGTGGCAGTAGAGGTTGTGTGCCACCTCTATCACTGGGTGGGTACTTACAGAAGAATCCACTATAGGTGCACACAATAAAAATATCATTCCACAATTAAATTTACATTAAAGTTTTAATTATTAATTTTTTATATTTAATTTCAAATAGCTGTTTTATAATAGCAAAGTATTAAAAAATCTTAAAGAAGGTCTTTATATGGGAAAAATATAATATTTATTTATTAAAAGTCATATATAACTTGAGCGCTTTATATTTAATTTTCTTTTATATTTACTTGACAGAAGTGACATTTTTATATACTTATCATATTTTGGAATTATATATTTTGGATTTTCACCACATAACACAATAAAATAAATTAATTTGCAATACAAAATATTAAGCATCTGCATCAGTTGTGCCGTTTTATGAGATTGCAGGCTTGCAAACTTCTAAATATAATATAATAATCCATAAATCTAAAATAGTAAATTAGAGAATAGTAAAAATAGTTGGAAAAGCTAAGATTATAATTGATTGACTGCTTGGAGAGGAATGTTGGTATGAATAAATCAGCAGGGCCATAAAACTTGGCCACAGTTTCTGCCAGAAGGGTGTGGATCCCAGTCTGTAGCAAATCAAACAGGTCCTCTGGCCCAGATGGTGTCCCTAGCTTAAAAACTTGCTTGAGCCATCCAAAGACCTCTTTAGTTAGTTTCAAGGATAGGAAATATAAAGGAAGAAAGAATAGACACATAGTCAATATGGCCAATTGCTGTGGGCTAAAACTACTCCTGTCTCAATTGTTGGAAATTCCTCAAGAATGTCTACCACCTTGTGGAGTCCAACACCATCCAGTACAATAACATTGGTGAAACCTGGGCTAGTGCACCTAAAATACTCTTGTATCAATCAGAGAAATAATAGGAAGGTCCTGATGTTATGGGATTGTGGTGCTCTAGCTCCTCAGACAGCAATACATGTCCTGAGTTGAAGCCAGGTGTTGGCTGGGTGAGGTTGTCATTCTTCAGATGGGATAATTCCTTAGACCATAGGTTAAACTGGGACTGCATTACTGCAAATTCTTCAAGAATCTTTCCAATGACCATATGGACATTTTCTTCATAGACTTTCACTTCAGCAGGAGTGAGACCTTACTTGGGCTTATAGCAGTCTTGAAACAGTCTTTTGAACTCTCTTTCTAGGAGCTCACTGCCTCTGGTGGTCATTTCCAAGTTTTGGATTAACCAGTACCACTATTTGCCCAAAGGTTTACTTGTAGAGAACTTCCTGAAGCTCTGGCAATAGACATCATCTTTACCTGGGCTAGGATAGAAAGTGATATAGGTTTTATTCATTGGAAGCTATGCACAATCAGGGATAATATAGGGGTCAAGATTGGCGTTTATTGTACTCATTAGGAAGATGTCCTTAGAAACCTTCTGTATTATGACCTGTTTTGGGAAGAATACATTTGGTTTGTCAAGTCTTAGAGTCCTTGCTTTATCTCTTGGATTAATTATAGTTGGTATTGGGCTCCTATCCAACGTCTTGGAGTCATTTTGCAGTCCTTTGTGTCTTTCTTTCCTGGAACTTTAGTGGCAACAGTGGCAAAATCAACTGTAGGGATGCAAAAGTGAGAATTCAAAAATGAGAATCTAAAAGTGGCCAAGCTGACACTTTTTAAGTTTCAAAATGACTTTTTATAATAAGGTATTACTTTTTCTTGACTTTTTTAGTTGAGAGAATGAATAAAAAGTATTTTATATGGCTATAATAATTTCTATTTCCAGATGGGTTGTTTTAATTTAATTTCAAAATTTTAAATTGTTGACTTGGCCACTTTTAGATTCTCACTTTTGAATTCTCCCTTTTGCATTCCTACAGTAAATTTTGCCATTGTTGCCCCTTTTAGTCTTGCACTATCATGCTCTTGGTATTGTACCTCTTCTCTGATATCTTGGGCTCCTTTTCTGTCTCCTTGCTCTGATCCTCCCCTTGCTTCAGTATGTTTCCCCTTAAATAGCTCCTTGTTTTAGATTATTTCCCTTCTGATTCATTTCTTTTCCAGGCTTAAACTATGTAGTTTTTCTTTCCCTATAATAAATAAAATTAAAAAATTACTTCAGACAATCAGGACAGACTTTTCTTTGCAACCCCCTGATTTATTAGGCTTTTTCCCTGTTGTGCAAATGAAAAACATTGATAAAACAGACTTTGGCCTGCAGCTAATCACACACTCAGAATTGGCCCTTTTCCCCAAACAGTTCTCTGAGCTACCTGCCCCTGGTTCAAACCCATTGTCTCCTTGCTCCAGAAAAACCATACCTCCGTGTTTTGAACAGTTCCCCTTTTTCTGTTATGTTTTGCCATGTCAATTTGAACAAGTTTCTCTTATGTTTTATTTAATAATTTCTCTGTACTGTTCCTGTCTGCTCTGGCCTCCTTCCACTCAATCACTTCCTCAATAAATAACTATATTTGCCATTCAAAATGTTTCTATTTTATTTCTTTAGCTTTTTAATTTATTTAAATTCCATTTATTTTATTAAATTCTTCTATTTCTATATTTCTTTATTATTTGCTTTATTTATCTATTTATTTTATCTCTTTAAATCTCTTTAAATCTTTTCTCTCTGATCTTGATATTTCTCTTTTCAGCTATACTTGATGGTATTTTCTTAGTAATTTTTCTCATTATTCCTGCTAGTCTTCATTCATGTCTTTCATCTGAACTACTTTATTATGTTAGTCTTCATCATTCAGCACCTCAGACTCAGGCAATAAGTCTCCACAAGTGAATCAACTTAGACTGGATCCCCATCAGTGACCTACACTCTAGACCATCAGCAACAGACACTCCTCATGTATTGCCACTGTTTTTACTCACTCAAGTGAATAACTTGAGCTTTCAGGTGCAAATTAATCAACTTCACTTCCCAGAAACCTCCAAATCATCAAGTTCTGCAGCTGTTTCTCTAGCCAATCACCTTGATGATGATTCTGGGAATAACTATGCTTTCCTAGCAACTTCAAGACCTCTGTAAGGCTATTAGAAAGACATAGACAGAGAAACATTATCCCCAGACTAGCTAAAGTTATCCAACTGCACACCCCTGCAGTTGGTACCAGGATCTCAGTGCCACCTCAGCACATCCATCTCCAGCTAGTCAAAACTTCTCTTTCATTTCATAGCATCATACAGGGACCACCCCAGTCTCCTTCCCATATTCTGACCACTGCTCCCCATTCACAAGAGCTAGACATATCAACAAGCCAATAAATATTTACCTGTCTTAAGCCATCATTCTCTTCTTGGCCAACATTAGTCCCACCTGCAAAAATCTTCCATATGGATTATCACACTCTTACTGATTTCAAAACCCCCTCCTAAAATTCCCCCAGTAATATCACCCCCTCTCATGCATACAATGGGAGTGAGCGTAAGACTTCAGAATTTTTCAACAATAGCTTCAGCTGTATCCAAGCCTGTGCTCAACCATCACCAATAAATTAAAATTTACAGAGGGTAAAAAATATACATCTTAAATTGAGGCAATATTTTTATTGATGGGCCTAAACAGGGGAGATTGAATTTATTAGAATAATAGAACTATGAGGGTTTTTATACCCAACTCTAAGGAAAGGAGATTGTAGGGGGATTATTTTTAAGCAATAATGACTCATAATTTCAAATTGTAAATATATCATCAGGAGAACAAATCCAAATTATGGAATTGAGGGCTTTTAGCTGATACCAGTTTGGGCTGATATGTTTCAGTAATTATGGAAATATAGGCAACCAGAGATGGTAAAGAAGAAACAAAAAAACAGACAGAAGTATTTGCCATAAATGTCAGCAAAATAGGAAACATAAGTTGAGGATTAAATTATCAGTCCTGACAGCAAGGGACCTGACAGCCCTTGCTTACCAATTCTAACTTATAAAATAAAACACCTGATTTTGCAGATTTGCTTTTTGTTTTGTGGTTTTATTTTAGTAATAAAGACTATCATCATGACTTCTGCCATCTTCCCTTTTCTCCCACCTTCCTTTGGTCTGCCTGCCTATGTTTTTTTGTTGAGATCCAATCCAAGCAGATCTTAATCCTGTTCAAGCTCTCAGAAATCTGGAAAGACCCAGCTTTTACCTCTAAAAACTACAATTCAACAGACTCATAACTACTCAAGTCCCTCAGTTCCTGTGGCCTGTGTGCCCAGAGGTTTTTTGTTAAAACTATTCTACAGAATGTTGTCTTTTTTTGAAGTTATTTATGATGACTATGGCACTTGTTCTCTATTGCTATGGACCACATCCTAATATATTTAGGATTTTCACGGCCATAGCTTTACCAGATTTGGCTCAGCCAAAGCGCCACCACCTGGGGAAACCCAGCCCAAAGCCCCACCTGCTTGCAGCAATTGTAGATTTAAATATACTGATCAATTGTAAGTGGGTGGTGACACATTAAATGGGGTCTAAGTGGGGTGTGGATGCACCACACCTAATTTTGCCTTCCTTTACCTGCTGGTCAATAAATCCTGACCTCCTTTGAGTTCAGGTAACAGCTTAAAGAACCACCATCAGTGGAATCTGTAAGCTTTCCAAATATTGTGTTCAAGGAGGAAAACTTATTAAGATGTGCCCAGAAGCCTTAAGTAACAATTATCCCCACCAAACTACCTTAATAGTTTGATATTTTCCCAAATAAAATATCTTGCCTCATGATTCACTTATTTCAATATTTCCCAATCAGATTTTTAATAACCAGATTGTTAGATTCTGCCTTCTCACCTCTGAAATTTCCTGGGAATCTTCCTCCTCCTGAAAAAGTATTCCTGAACCCTGAAAAATTGAATGTCAACCTATCTATGCTGCTGATTCCTAGACTCTGAGTCAAATTAAGGTCTTCCTGTTGTATCTGTGCATAATTTTCTGCTTCATCTTTCCTTATTCACTCTTAAAGGGTTAACATTTCCAAGAAAACATGTATCATCTTCTTCTCATTGGTAATATCATCTTAATTTTGGTATACATTCCCCATTTGATCAATTACAACAAGCTCTCACTCTAATTTTCCATGACATTATCAAACTACTCTAATTTGACATATTGTACGGCCTGCACATCTTTGTTGTTAGATTATTCTCTTGCATCATGGATATCTCAGTGGTGACTTCCACAATACTCATTACTTCAATCTGGAGTATTTTGAAGTGATTTTCTTTCCTCTATTATACCCAACTTTGCAAGAATTGAGATCACAAAACCCTGTTGTACTTCCTCTCACACCTCAAATTATGGCTGCCTGCTCCTAGCCTTCCATCCCCCCTTGTTAAATACTGCAAGATAAATCTTGGCACTAACTGAGGAATGGACTAAACATGGTTTCACTCAGAAGTTTCTCAGCTTCTTACTAAGACAAGCAGAACCTGAATCCCATGAGTGGTGTTTGTCTATTCTTTAACAAGCACCCAACTCCTTTGATGATGCATCTACCCTAATTCCCTTGGTGATATGTCAAGCTCCAGAAAATTTATCTTTTCTTGACTACAAAAACCTGTTCTCAAGCTCCCAAGGCCCTCAACCTCTACCCTTGCACCTCAAACAGTTTCAAGCCAGTGCTGAAAAATAATCACCCCCCCAAAAGTGCTAAGCTTGCAGCCCTCTATCTTAGCCTTGATTACACCGGTCAAAGCTTCTCAACTTGGTAACACCCTTCTGATTCAGTCACTGATATAATCCAGAGCCTCTTGCAAGCAGTCAGGGATAAATTAGTGACATCTCAATAGCCCACATAGCCTCTATTGTTGGAGGCTCCTCCCATGTTGAATTGTCTGCAGAGTCAATAGTAGTCAGTCACTCCACAAGGATCCATATACTCTGATGTTCCTCAATTCCTTGTTACACTGGTCTCTACTCTAGCTGTAGCTCCTGTCAACAGCTTGCCCCCCATGAGCATCCATACTTTGGCTGCAACCTACTTCTACAATATTGATGACTCCAGTCCTACCTTGGCAAACTTGACCTCTTCTAACTCCCAAGCACCCACTTCAGGTAACACTACTAATGCCTGTAAAATTATACACTTCAATCAGAACTGTCTGTTGCTATTCACCAAAGCCCAAGCTATTGTGGACCACCATAGTGCCGCTCTGACTAGGGGTGTACCCACTCCTTGCCTTGATCTATTGTTGTTGAACCTATGGCTGACCAACCTTTTGTAGCTTTGAATGAGGACCTGTTGACTACTTAAACAGCCCCTCAAATTCAGGTACAATTAGATTCTAATTGCTCCCCTCTATCAAATAAAACAAATAAGAGATAATTTTATTCCATTGTTTCTTTGTCTCCACATCACATCTAACAAAAGCTGTAGCTTTAGTGGATACTGGTGCTACCAATAACTTCATATCCAAATTTCTGGTTGAAAAGCTAGGTCTATTATACAATACTGGCACTCTATGCAAAGGAGGGGTATCTAATGTCTTCTGCTTATTCAGATTATGCCGTCTGTTATTCTTTTCTATCAATGATCACGCCTTTGTTGCTGACTTCACAGCAGAAAAATACTATGTATACCCTGTTATCCTAGGTGTAGAATGGTGGCAGGAGCACAATATTACCCCAATTCTCAAAGATAACCTACTGAGGATTGCTCATCCTGCCAGGATTTCCTTGGAGGTACCAATGATCTCATTTGGGAAAGAAGCTCCTCATATCTTGATGTTGGTCTCAGCAACTACAATCCACTCCACTTCCTTTGATGTACTCCTGTTGTGCCTCTCACACTTACACACAGCCTTTGACTCTAAGCTGGCTGATGGTCTCCCTGTACACTCACAATTTGACTTTGAGTTCAAACTCACCATTGATTTTGTCAAGGGTCTGGATGTACAAGCATTCTGGCTACTGTCAACCTACTTAAGATCCAGCCATTGCCTGATTTGGTGCCCTTCCAATAACCCATTTGACCTACTGAGAATGGTAACCAAGCAATATCACATGACTTTCCAAGTATCCAGTAGCTCAAAATCATCCTGCACATGACCAACCCCTAGGTTTAATCCAACTAAATCCCCACCACAGTCAAGTCTATATAAGTCTACCTTATTATCCAATAAAAGATACTTCTCTTCTCTCCTAATTTCATATTTGAAGATTTCCCAAAAGTTGCTCCTCATTACTGGTAGAAGCTATGGTTTTTTTACCACGCCCATGAAAGAAAAAAATAACTAAACAGAACCTGCCCACCTTTGCTCATGTACTGAACCAGACTACATCTCAGGATACCTGGAAAACGTACTTCTGTGCCCACAACATTGA